>CAUYRH010116105.1:0-19432 GCA_963574655.1 Perodicticus potto
CAAACTCTTGGGCTTACATGATCCACTTGTCTCAGCCTCCCAAGTAGCTGGGACTACAGGTGCCCACCACAATGCCCGGCTATTTTTTGGTTATAGTTGTCATTGTTGTTTGGCAGGCCCGGGCTGGATTTGAACCCGCCAGCTCCAGTGTATGTGGCTGGTGCCCTAGTCGCTTGAGCTACAGGCACCAAGCCAATAAAGAAACATTTTTTTTTTTTTTTGAGACAGAGCCTCAAGCTGTCACCCTGGCTAGAGTACTGTGGCATCACAGCTCACAGCAACCTCCAATTCCTGGGCTCAAGCGAGTCTCTTGCCTCTACCTCCCAAGTAGCTGGGACTACAGGCGCCCGCCACAACGCCCAACCATTTTTTGATTGCAGCCGTCATTGTTGTTTGGCGGGCCCAGGCTGGATTCGAACCCGCCAGCTCAGGTGTACGTGGCTGGCACCTTAGCCCGTTGAGCCACGGGCCCCGAGCCAATAAACATTTTCTAAAATGTGTAATGGGCACCTGTGGCTCAGCGGGCTAAGGCGCCAGCCACGTACACCTGAGGTGGCGGGTTTGAATCCAGCCCAGGCCCACCAAACAACAATGATGGCTACAACCAAAAAATGGCCAGGCATTGTGGCAGGTGCCTGTAGTCCCAGCTACTTGGGAGGTGGAGGCTTGAGCCCAGGAGTTGGAGGTTGCTGTGAGCTGTGATGCCATAGCCCTCTACCCAGGGTGACAGCTTGAGGCTCTGTCTCAAAAAAATAAAATAAAATAAAATAAAATGTGTAATGGATGAGTGAATGAAGGCATACATAAAGAAAGGAAGAAATTATCAAAAACTGTCTATAGGCTGGGTGCCTGTGGCTCAAAGGGCTAAGGCGCCAGCCACGTACACCTGAGCTGGCGGGTTCGAATCCAGCCCGGGCCCACCGAACAACAATGACGGCTGCAACCAAAAAATGGCCGGGCGTTGTGGCGGGCGCCTGTAGTCCCAGCTACTTGGGAGGCGGAGGCAGGAGACTCGCTTGAGCCCAGGAATTCGAGGTTGCTGTGAGCTGTGATGCCACAGCACTCTACCCAAGGTGACAGCTTGAGGCTCTGTTTCAAAAAAAAAAAAAAACTGTGTATAGAAGAATCTACACTTGGAATGAAGAAAAGAGAAGAGGAACCAAGAAATAAATCAGAGGTGTGGCCAGAGGGAGACACATAGAAGGAAAACTAGAATAAGGTGGGGTCACTAAAGCCAAAATAAGAAAGAAAAATTTAGGAAGTTAGGGTAGTCAGCTTCCGTGAAAATGAGAAAAACGTGGCAGTGAAAAAAAAAAAACAAACGTTATTGAATTTGGTAAGAAAGAGATGACTGGGAACTTCTCGTATGCATTTCCCCAAACTGATCCAACGACACATGAGGAACTATTTCTCAACAATCTGAATTATACTTGTTGTCCTCAGCAAGGGAATCTTTGCCATATCCAGGTGCTTAGCTGAAATTACTGTTCTTAGTCAAATAAGTATTTAAAGGAATCTCCATAATATCCATTTGGTCTTTGGTTTGGTTTCTGGTGACGTAGTCAGTTTTGAGGATTCCATACCTAGCAGAGACTAAATCAAAGTCAAGAGGTATAATCAGCATCATGAAATACAGTGAAATTTTCTTAGAGAAAGAAGGAAGGGATCATGTTTTCTCTGCAGGAAAGCCAAGAACTTCGGGTGTCAATTTCTTGAAACACAGCATAGCACCTGTCACAAATACATTAAGTAGCATGAAAAGGTCACCTTACTTTCATGCTCACACGTCAAGAGGGGGTTTCCCAGACTGGTAACACTCTCATTTAAGACATTCTGGAGCCCTGATTTCCATTTCAAATGATAGGTTATCTCTATTTTCGATTAAACAAGCAACTTTAACCTACTACCATGGAATTCTTCATGACTTTGGTCTCTTTGAGAATGGTAAGTTTCTGAGAAGACACCTTGGGGAAAAATCCCCTTCTTTAGTACATAAGCCCTTCCTCCTCCATCCAGGAGCTTTTGCTATTGCCTCACTAGTAGAGAGCATTAGATCTTGTAGGTAATAAATACCCTCTGAGAATTTTGTCAGATCTGTAGAAGCTCGTTGTAACCTCAAAGTGGGTAGGTGCGAAATGTCAAGAACGCCCCAAATCTGATCAAGTTTAACTGCAACATAATCTCAGACTAGTATGAGTGTGTTTGCATATTTAATACCATAGCCCATTGCTCCCTGCAGTAGGTAAAATAACGACCCAACCCAAAGAGGTCCACATCCTAATTTCTGAAACGAATAAACATGTTACCCTATGTGGCAAAAATGAGTTTGTAGATATGATTAAGTTAATGGTCCTGAGGTGGGAAGATTACCTTGGATTATCTGGGTAATCACCATTCCTTATAAGAAGGAAGCAAGAGTGTTCAGAGTCAGAGGAGATGTGATGACAGGGGAGGAGGGAGGAGGGAGGGAGACAGAAAGAGAGAGTTGAAGATACTTTGCTACCTTTGAAAAAGAAGAATGGGGCCACAAGCCAAGGATGTTGATGGTCTCTGAAAACTATAAAGGGCAAGGGAAGAGAGCCCTCTCCAGAACCTCCAGAAGGAACATAATCCTACTGACACCTTGATTCAGCACTTCTGAACTATGGAACTGTAAGATAATGAATGAATGTGTGAAAAAAAATTTTTTCTTTGAGACAGAGTCTCACTATGTCATACTCAGTAGAGTGCGGTGGCATCACAGCTCACAGCAACCTCAAACTCTGGGGCTTAAGCAATTCTCTTGCCTCAGCCTCCCAAATACCTGGGACTATAGGTGCCCGCCACAATGCCCAGCTACTTCTTTGTGGTAGTTGTCATTGTTGTTTGACAGGCTGGGTTCAAACCTGCCAGCCCTGGTGTATGTGGCTGGCACCCCAGCTGCTGATCTACAAGTGCTGAACCTTCCCTCATAATTTGTAAATTTGTACTTTTAATTGATAGGTAATTATATATTTTTATGGGATACAATAAGATGTTTTGATATATGTATACTTTGTGAAAGGATTATATAAAACTAACCAACATGCCCATCACCTCACATACTTGTTTTGTTTTTGCAATGAGATCATTCAAAATCTGTTCTTTTCCTAATTTTGCAATATATGATGCAATACATTATTATTGCCTATGGTCACCAGATTATACAATAGCTCTTGGGAGATCCTAAAAATGTATTCTATCTAACTGAAACTTTGTGTCTATTGACCAGTTTTGCTCATTCTTACCTGCTCCCCCCCCTGACTCTAGTAGCCCCCATTCTATTTTCTGCTTCTATAAGTTTGACTTATAAGTGAAGTCAGGCAGTAGTTGTGCTTCTGTGCATGGCTTATTTCACTTACCATAACTTCTAAAAAATACAACTAAGTGCTGAAATAAATTTGCAGACTCTAGCCTTCTTTTGGAAATTCACAGCGTACATTGGTTCAGTAAAGACTCTCAGAAATCCTGTGGGAAAGAAACCTATTTACCTCAATGTCACCCCTGGAAAAAAACATTTTTAACTGAAAAACATCAATTGTCATCCTGCAGAACAATGTTCCTGCCTCAGAACACTGGTTTGAGGTAATGCTGTTAATAACTCATTGCACAGTAAATTGGGGCTAAAGAAAGATGTGTTAACCAAAGGAGAGAGAACTGTGGAGATCTAGAAAGTGAGAAGAAACTCAATGTGTTGTTTGGTCCAGGAGAGCTCGTTCTCATGTACAAATATGAGTATTTAGTCCCTGTTGTCTGATCTATTTGGGGGGGCTATCACAGGTGAAGCCATTAAGATAACCCAAGGCTATCACAGGTGAAGCTATTAAGGGGTGGGGGCTATCACAGGTGAAGCCATTAAGATAACCCAAGGCGGCCGGGCACGGTGGCTCACACCTGTAATCCCAGCATTTGGGAGGCTGAGGCGGGCAGATTGCTGAGCTCAGGAGTTTGAGACCAGCCTGAGCAAGAGCAAGACCCCATCTCTAAAAAATAACCGGGCACTGTGGCAGGTTCCTGTAGTCCCAGCTACTTGGGAGGCTGAGGCAAGAGAATCAATTAAACCCAAGAGTTTGAGGTTGCTGTGAGCTGTGACACCATGGGACTCTACTGAGGGTGATAAAGTGAGACTCTGTCTCAAAAAAAACAACAACAACAAAAAAGATAATGCAAGGAGTTCCCCCTAGTTCTCATTCCTTGCTCCCGAAACAAGCTTCTGCTATATCATTCAGCTTCCCTTTCAGATCTGACCTTATCGGCTGACATGTCAACGCTAGTCTGATTAATAGTTATCTGTACCCCTGAAAATGAGTAAATTGGAATTCTGGCTTTATATCTCTATCCCTCATGATTTAGATTAGGTTATCATGAGTCCGTGTCTCTCTGAAAAAATTTCGTTTCTGGGCCTAACTAAAACTCTATGAGGTCCTGCCTAATTGCCAAACTCTCTGCTTAGGTTATCACCCAGGGGAACACTGAGGCATGGTTGCCCCAGACAAATATTTCAAAATAAAGCAGGCCTGGGGTCTGCCAATTCTTTCATACCCATGGACCCTTGCTTGTGACTTAGACCTGACCACTAGTCAGGCTGGGTTGAGGCGGATTCAGAGACTTGGCAGAAATGTCCCCCAATCCTCTGTGCACCTCAGGACTCCCAGTGTAGGGGCCAGCCATCTGGTCCTGTCTCCTTCCATCTCAGAAGTTTCGTTGTCCTTTCCTCACCCCTGGATTTTAGCTGAGACCATGCTATTTCGTCCCAACTTGTTACAATAACTTTAAACCTCAGATAGAAATTCAGGCTCTCAATCTCAGTCTCCATAAAGAGTCATTCTGGTGACCTACCCGGAACAAAGAAGAAAGCCTCAAAGAAGATCAATGTCCTCATTAAAAGTTGCTGGCAGTCTCCAAAAGATTTCTTCCCCACGTAGGAAACAAATAAATAAGAGCTCAGTGGCACCCACGGCATGTAGATTTGCCATCCCGGGCTAGAGAACAGAAAGACGCCAGCACCTAAAGAGGCAGAGAGGTAGGAGAGTTAAAGTTGATGGAGGTGAAAACAATACTGGAAGCAACAACTGCAAACCACAGCTTTGCTTATTGCCAAGTGAATGCAACATGAGGGATTGTGCAGGGAGGGAGATGAGATCAGCAGAGCTGAACAAATGTACACCTGGAGGAAGCACTGCCAAGGAGCCCACAAACCCTACAAGAGGTCTGTGAAGTGTTCTGTTTATTATCAGCTTACCAACAACAGCCCCATTCCCATTCCACCCGTTTATTGAGCTTGTACTAGAGCAATGGTTCCCAAACTGTGGTCCCCAACACCAGCAGCAGCATCACCTGGAAACTTGTTAAAAATGCAGATATTTCAGGCACCACCCCAGACTTGCTGAATCAGAAGCTCAGTTGTGGGGCTGGCAGCGGTGACTCACTCCTATACTCCTAGCACTCTGAGAGGCTGACGTGGGTGGATTGCTTGCACTCAAGGAGTTCAAGACCAGCCTTAGCAAGAGCAAGACCCCATCTCTAAAACTGGTCGAGTGTTGTGGTGGGCTCCTGTAGTCCCAGGTACTGGGAAGGCTGAGGCAAGAGGATCACTTGTGCCCAAGAGTTGCTGTGAGCTATGAACGCCATGACACTCTACCTAAAGCAACAAAGTGAGACTCTGTCTCAAAAACTCAAGTGTGAGAACCGCTGGCCTAGATCTATTTTAATCATCGAGCTCTGTACTTGGTGCCAGAGTAGGGGTGGTGTTACCAGATCAACCACGGAACATTCAAATTTGAATTTCCGATAAGTGGCATATTTTTTAGTACACATATGTCCAAATTATTGCATAGGGCATACTTATGTTATAAAGCAATTATATATCTAAAATTCAAATTTAACTAGACATTTGTAGTTTTATTTGCTAAATCTGGCAGGCGGCAGGTCAGGACTCCAGAGAGGATCGTGATGGAACAAGCTTAACCCTCCGGGATCCCCCAGATCACCTGGGTGTACAAAGCTCTGACATAATTCACATACAGAACAAGCACAAAGCTCTAGAAGACAGGTTCTAGGAGCACTTTAAGCTCTAAGTAATTCCAAGCAAGCACAGAGCACTAGGAGGTACTTGAAACAATCAAAGCATTTAGGATTTGAATTCACAGTTCAGAGTCAAGGGGTCCCAGCTGCTATAGTTTCTACCAATGCTACTTATATTATATTTTCTCTGTGACCAAACTCCTGCCTTATACCCATAGGCACTTCAGTGTGAATTAGGAAAAGACACCCTTTCCTTGAGCCACATATAGCACTGTTCCTGTTGCACAGCTTGGAGCATGAATCCAGGGCTAGAGTTTAACCCCCACTCACCCCCTCAGCTGGGCACAAAGCTGCACAACCCTTTGTGACAGCTCTGAACCTACTGTGCTTGTGACCGGTCCACTCTTTGCCGGCTAACTTGGATCCATTCCAATTGCTTGCACTCTGTCTGCTTTGTTTCAGTGTCCCAGCCATCCGTGTGGTGGGAAGATGAGGAGCTGCCCCCCATCACCCAAGGCTCAGTTTTCTAAAGCCATGTTTGTCAAAGGCATCCATGTGCAAATTCCTTTGTTCATAATGGTGGCATTCAAGTTGAATTGTGCATGAAATTGTCTTGCCAAAGTAGCGGCTTTCTCTCTATAAATGGGGGCAAGAGAAATTGAAGGATCTGATTAGTTAATAATAATTCTGAGTAGTGAAATTTCAGATTAGCATAAAACAATTTCTTGTTCAGAGCACGTGCAGCACCAGAGCAAAAGAATTCTTTTCTTTTCCTTTTTTTTTTTTTTTTTTTTTTTTTGGTTAAAGCATTTAGTTCTAAAATAGTATAATCACAATAAGACATTCCAATGTGTGAATTATAGCATATTAAGTCATGACTAATTGCATTGATTTGCATTTGGGGGGTTTTTAACATCTGTGTGCTAATTATCCTAATCCAATTTGTTATGCAGAATACAATCAATGTTATGTATGTTAGTGTTTAGGGCCCGACACAATTTCCTGTAATAAAAGGGAATGAAGTACAAAGGTAGCTCAGGTGGAAAGACAAGCACATCTTTTATAAGCATCAAGCTCTCTTTCTTGATCTCCAAAATTAGCTGGGGGAGGGGGTAGCGGAGATCAAGCAAATTTAATTAGCATTTTAAAAGGAGGCCCAAGAAAAGAAAGAGCGATGGAGCAAGCTAGCGCACTCCTGAGAAAGAACGAGAGCAAGCTGTATTAAAGCCTCAGGAAGAAGAGTTTTTTTCTAACAAGCTGTGGCTTTCAGAAGCTGCCAGAAATAATGTCCTGACCTCGCCTGATAATGAACCAATGAGAAAGTTTTGAGGACATAGTGCTATTTTAGTGGGGGTTGCATCTTACCTGGGAGTCAGGGTTTAGCTTTAAGCCTTTCGTTTTTCTGTCCTTTTAAGAAAGAGATAGTACTCTGCCTAATATCTCCCAGAAAGTCCTAGTAATCTGGGGCATAACCAAAATAGATGAACTGACTCTAAGCACAGCAAAGGAAGCAGCTCTGTATGTGTCATTTGTAGGATACTAGAGAGCCCTCCCCTGCCCCTACATTTAGACAGAACAGCGCACACAAAACCTCCCTGCCCCCTTTCAGATACTGAATTTCCTACTTTGGAGTATCTAGTCCAGGGGAGTCCAACCTTGTTTTTCCCTCTGCCACACATTGAAAGAAGAGTTGTCTTGGGCAGGACATTAAATACACAAACACTAAGGAAAGCTGATTAGCAAAAAAGGTCCATGTATACTTTTTCTGATATCTGACACCACAGATAAACAAAAAAAGTCCTCACAAAATCAGCATGCAGCCCATGGGACCATAGGCCCTGACTCTGGTTTTTTCATTTCTGAATTTGTCATTTATTAAAATTCTGGTCTTGCTTATCAACAATGCAAACTTTAGTGAGCAATAATTATCCTCTTTCAAGAGAGGACGTTTTAATTTAGAAGATAGTAGAGAGAAGATGAGGGTACTAGATGTCTGAGGGGGCATCAAAGGCCCCAAAGGGACAAAAAAGGCCTAAGAAGGAAAGGTAACATACTACAGACAATATTCACTTACTTTGCCACTTTGATGAGTAGATGAATAATGATCCCCTCTAAAGGTGGAATGGACCCTTGTCTGTGGGGGGAAAGGACCGAAGCAGACACCAGGCTCCCCTACTTCTCCTTAGTCAATCTCTATTCCACTTTCCCATAGTGTAGGGTTCCCAAACCTGGCTGACAATGAGAATCACCAGGAAAGCTTATTAAACAAAGAGATGCTTCATCCCGCTCCCCATTCACTTGGATTTAGTAGGTACAGGATTCAGCACAGGTGTAAGTCTTTTTCAACCTGTTTCCCAGGTGATTCTAATAGGTGGCTCCATTGAGCAAACATTGGTATCAGCCTCAGTTTCCCACCGAGTATGCCTGCCTATGAACAGGTAAATGGAGGTCTCAGCAGTGTGGCAAATGCCAACCATAATGAGCAAAACTAATGCCCCAGCAGGCTAGGCCTGATGAAGACTCCCTTCCTGATCAAAATTTAGCCAGGCTTCCTCTAAGCCCTTTGTGATACTAGGCCTTGTCCTCAGCCCTGTCCTTAGCCTTCTTTTACCAAAGAATCTTTAGTTGGTTTAATAAAAATGCCCCCACCCTAGATTTCTAATCATTCTTGACATCTGACCAAATTTCTCATCCCCTACCCTTGATGTCTAAGTCCTAGGCCTGCCATTAGCAAGAATCCTCTTATCTTTGATGTCTAATCAAACTCCTCTTAGTAATTTTCCATCCACTGACTCCCTTTCTCTGTTTGTTGCCTATAAATTCCCACTTGTCCACGTTGTATTTGGAGTTGAGTTCAGTCTCTGTCCACTATTATAACAGCCTTGAATAAAGTCTTCTTTACCATTTTAATAAGTGCCAGCATAACTTTTCTCTAACAGGCCCTTAGGGAGAAATTACCTCTGCCAGACACCAGGGCTCCATTTAGCCAAGGATTTTCTACTTAGTCAAGGCCTGTGCCAACCTAAGTAGGACTCCAGTTGGCTCCATCTAGGTGCCCAATATATAAGCAGGAAAGACTCTACTAAGGACCCGCAGTCCTTGTTGGGTATTTGTTGTCAGTTTCCATGAACAACGTTCTAAAATTCCCATCATACAAACAAGTATTTACTGAGCTTTTACTCTAGGTCTTTCTCTATGCTAAGAACTAGGGAATAAAACTAAGCCCCTTCACCCTCAACACTTACAGAAAAGCAGGGAAGAAGTCAAAAAGACAAATACAGCACAATTGGGAGTTGTGACTGAGAGGTCAAAGATTGAAAATAAAAGATCATTCCCAAATGTGAAATGAAAGGAAATCAGAGTCCAGGTTCTGTGTAGGCAACACAGCCTTTATTTCCACCTGGGTGAGTGTGAGCTGAGTTCAAGAAGGAAGTCAGCACGTGGGTTAAGGTGAATGGGAATTTAAAGGGTCGGAGGGGTAGGGATTGGTACATTTAGTCTTTCCTGTGTGAGACATTCATGTACTCACTTCTTCCTGGGCAGGTCAGTTCTATTTGGGCGGGTCCCTCCATTTGACTCTATCAGTGACCAGCTTTTTGAAACCATTTGTTGGAAGGTGAGAAGCCAGCTATATCAATAAATTGACAAAAAGGCTTGGCGCCTGTGGCTCAGCGGGCTAAGGTGCCAGCCACGTACCCCTGAGCTGGTGGGTTCGAATCCAGCCCCCGCCTGCCAAACAACAATGATGGCTGCAACCAAAAAATGGCCGGGTGTTGTGGCGGGCGCCTGTAGTCCCAGCTACTTGGGAAGCAGAGGCAAGAGACTCACTTGAGCCCAGGAATTGGAGGTTGATGTGAGCTGTGATGTCACAGCACTCTATCCAGGGTGACAGCTTGAGGCTCTGTCTCAAAAAAATAAAAATAAAAATAAAAATAAAAATTAGCTGGAGCTATTGGGAATCCCGGCTACTTGGGAAGCTAGGCAAGAGGATCTCTTGAACCCAAGGGTTTGAGGTTGCTGTGAGCTATGACACAACTGCACTCTACCAAGGGCAACTAAGTGAGATTCTGCCCCCCCCAAAAAAAAATAAAAATAAAAATAAATTGACAAAAAATATTTTATTGGATCACATCTCTGAGCTACTTCCTTCCCCTTGTTTAGCCCTGCAAAGCTCCTCCAGCTTCCTACTTGTCCTTCTGCAACAAAATCCCAGAGCTCACCTTGTTTCCTGGGTTTCCTCCTAACTCCTAGCACATTGACCCTTACATGACTAACATCTGCCCACACAATAAAGTGCACCCTTGTTAACCTGCCATTTCAGGCACTCCAGGGTCCCGAAAGGATGGCTCCATCCCCGTGAGCATCATCAACTAGCAAGGCATGGTGGACATCTAGTACAAGAAGTTAGAAGAGAGGACAGTACAGAATGTCACTGGATTCCTGGGTCTACACTATACCAGTGCTGTGGCAAAACAAAACAAAACAAAACACCTGGAGGGGCTTCCTGACTCCAGGGAAAAGATAGACAGTGGACTCAGAACGGGGAAGTCTGAAGAAAAAAAGCGATGCAGAAAAGAGCTCAGAGAAGCAGTAAGTACTGTCAAACTCTCTAACCAACTCAACCTCAAGAAGGAGCTCCTTGTCCTAGCTGTGGTGTCTTCCTTTCTGGGCAACCAAATTTGTCTAGTCCCTCCTAAAGGCCCAAAAAGGGAGACAGCAGAAAGAGCTACTACAAGCTTTGTGGAGCAGAAGGGTAGCCAGGTATCTGGGATTCCAGTCAGTTGCCCACTCAAACCCTACCTTACAGAGAAACCTTGACGCCCCTCTCAGCCTTCATCTCTTCACCATTAAAATGGAGATAACATTGCTGTCCTTCCTACCTCACAGAAGAGTAGGAAGAGTGAGAGTGAAATGAGATTGAAGATTTGAAAATGCTCTAGAAATTCTGCCAGCCATTTGGCTGAAGGGGTTGTTATTACTGTAATATTGTGATGGGTCCCGTGATGCATATTGAAAAGGTTTTGTAACAACATACATGAGGGCAACAGGTTGCTTTGAGGAATAAGAACAAGAAGAGAGGACAGCACTAAGACAAGGTCTGTCCAAGTCACCTCTTCCCCAGGGTCTGAATGTTGGATGGAACAAATAGCCTCTGCCACCACTCTCCCCCACCTCCTGTCAATATGGAAACAAAACACTTGCTTCATCAACCACAGATGCCAAGACCCAGCTACAGTAACCACTTGGTAGCCTCCTCTTCTCTTTTTGTTATTATCATTCTTGAAATCCTGCTCCTGGCATACCCTGAGAAACATCTATTTAGAAGAGGCATTGTGCCGATACAGTCTTTGCAAAGCTTCCTTCCTGAATTTGAACCTGCAGACTCAGCCAAAGTCTAAAGACAGAACTAAATGAAGTGCATCAGGTACGTCTGCAACTTTTCAGCAAACTACTCCCTACCCATCCAAAATGTCCTCACTTTGCCCTTGTTTCACTCAGAGCCCAAGGGGGGGGAATGAGCAATACCATGTCCCCCTGAAGTGATAAGTTGGCCAAGAATATGAGGAAAGGGGCAAGGGAGGGGAGGATGGGTGGAGGGAGAGTAATTGGTGGGCCCACACCTACGGTGCATCTTAGAAGGGTACAGGTGAACCTTACTAAATGTAGAGTATAAATGTCTGAACACAATAACTAAGAGAATGCCATGAAAGCTATGCTAACCAGTTCAATGAAAGTATTTCAAATTGTATATAAAACCAGCACATTGTACCCCATGATTGCATTAATTACACAGCTATGATTTAATAAAAAAAAAGAAGTGATAAATTGGCCAACAAGTAAACAGTGAACCCTCTGAAGTGGGGGAGGCCTCACACACTTCCTGGAAGGCCCAGAGGGAGATTTATTTGGGGGGTGGAGGAGATAGAACCTTGTTAATTTCCCTAAAACCCCACCCCATAGATAGCCACCTGCTGGTAAAGAAGGCCCTACTTTGTTAGACCTACGAAAACCCACAAAAATCTCTTTCTGTAATCTTTGTCAATAACTTGCTTGCTTGCCACAATCCTGGTGAGTTTTATGGCAAAGTCTATAAATCAATATACCAGAGAACAACTGCTGCAGATTTCTATGACACATATTTGGAAATTCCTTTTTTTTTTTTTTTCCCCCTTGTAGGCAACGCATCAGACTGATTTGATAAGGGCCAAAGTCTGGAGGAAGACAGGCATCTTTCTCCACCCCGCAAGACTTAGAGCTTCCAGAAAGGTCCTGAAGACCTAACACAAAATCCTGAGTAAAGGCTGAGGCTCTTTAAACTCTACCAGGGGTGTCCAACCACAGCCCATGCCTTGCTAGGAATCTAAGAGTTGTCTTGGGCCACACATTAAATACACAAACACTAATGAAAGCAATAAAGGTCAATGCAAAACTTTTGTGACATCTGCCACCACAGATAAGCATTCATAGCCAACAACAGATGCCCTGCAAGCATTACTAGGAGCCTGAGGTCAAGATGTTGGTATTGGGGTGGCTTATAGATAAGACATAGATAAGAGTTTAAAGCCTGGCTTTTAAAGTTGGCTAAAAATTGTATCCTGTCCACCAATTTAAAAAAAAAAAAAAGGCAGGGGGATGGAAGATTGAAAAGAAAGATAAGTGGAAACTAACCCAAGAATGTAGAGATGTGCTCAGATTCTCTTCTGAAATGACCACACCATGCAAATTAAAAACACAGAATCTAGCTGTGCAATAGAAAATCTCTGTGATGATGAGAGTGTTCTATACATCCACTAGCCATATGTGCCTGTTGAGCACTTAAAATGTGCTCAATACCATGATTGAGAAACTGAATTTTTTATTTCATTCATTTTCATTTATTTAGATTTAAATATAAATACCAAGTGGGGGATAGTGGCTACCTTACAAACCAGCACAGGTCTAGGGTTCCTACATTTTCTGGGTTCAAAGCCAAACTCTGCCTCTGGCTGACCGGGAGACTTTGACAAATTACTTACCCTCTCTGTGCCTCAGTTTATTCATCTGTGAAATGGAAATTATAAGCGTTCTCTCAAGACTGTTGAGGATTATATATACATATATATATACACACACATGCATATATACTACTTATACAAAGTGATTAGAGAAGTACCTAGTGCATAATAAATACTATATATAATTTTTTTCTGATTAAAAACACCTAGTAGAGAAATATTCCCTAGCCAATGTGAGGCCTCTGCAGATGGAAAGAAGCCCCTCAGTGCTACAGAGATACCAGGTATGAGTCATACATTCTTCTTGAGCCAGACTTCAGAAGAGGTGCAGTTGAAATCACCTGCTCTTCTTGTGGAAGGCCAAGAGCAGTATGTGTGGCAGGGTACAGAAGGAAGTGCCCCGTCCTAGCCACTCACTGTCTGAATGTAGCTCTTCATCACAGACACACAGAACACTCCTCATATTTCCAAGCTCATCTAGTTACAGGTTAGTGATATCATTCTTGCAGATGGATGTCACTATCTTGGGCAATGAGAGAGACACTGAGGTGTTATGATAAGAGTCTGGGGTCATCATCCATAGGGATCTGCATTTGAAACCCAGCCAAGCCGCTAACTGATAGGGTGAGGTGAAGCAAGGGACTTACCTTCTCTGAGCCTCAGTTTGTCTATCTGCAAAGTGGGGGTATATTGATTTCTATCTTCCAAGATTGGTGTGATAATTGAAAGAAATAATATAAGCAAAGCACTCAGCACAGTGCCTGGTAGCTGCTAATTTTATCGTCCGTACATCCCTATATGTCAGAATGAGAACCAATCTACGGTAAACAAGTGAGTACAGCTATTTCCCGATCTATCTTCAACAACTCACTGAGCTCAGATGGGGATAAGGAAGTCTGCTTCCTAATGCCCAGAGAAGGGGAAACCAATTATAAAGCCAGGGTAAACCCCTGAACCACTGCCTCCTAGCAACTACAGAGCTCTTCCAAAGGGCCTGCTGGCTGCTAGATTCTAATGGGGTTGCAGAGTACTTTTTTTCATCAATCACTCTCAATGTAGGAAGCAGAAGTGCAAGTTACTTCATTAAAAGCACTCACACATAACTGGATACATTTACATATTAAGCAGGCAACTGAGACTCTCATCGTTCTATTTTATGTACAGCTGTAATCATTACTCAGCATCAGAATGCTTGTTAAATACTCAGGGTACTACAGAGAACTCTCAAATCTTTGCTAAGTACAGGTGATGATTTGAAAGTGCTCCCATTCACAAGCTGGATGCAATCCCCTCAGCATTTCTTGGCCCCTGGTGACAGTGTATATTGGCACCCTGGAGCTCATTCAAGTCGACCCTGAGCATAGACAAAGATGTGATTGCAAGTCTCTTGGGTCCCTGAATTTCAGCATGTCTGATTAGCTATCACATACAGGAAGCAGATCTCTGCCACTTTGCTCATTATGTTGTCAGTTTGGAAGTAGAGCAAAGAAGGAAGTTAGAAAAGTCCAGAGCTCTGAGCAGTAGGGGGACTATTTGAGGGTCCAGCGCCATCTGCAGTTGCGTGAAGAAAGGTCAGTCGGTAGTGTAGCTTAGCAGAGTAAAGACAAAGCAAAGCAAAGGAAAGCCCTTAAGAGAAACTTGGCCTCAAAGCATTGTTGCCTCTAACCAGCCCTAAATTCAGCCCACTACTTGAAAAATAACTCTATAACCCACTCGGTACCAAACTGGACAAAGACATTATAATAAAACTACAGACTACTATCCTTCATTGACATAGACAAAAAAAACTTGCCCCTAAAATATTAGCAAATCAAATCCACCAATTCATAAAAAAAGATAATACCTCACGATCAAGTAGGGTTTACCCAAGGAAGGCGAGACCAGTTAAAATTCTAAAATCACTCAGTGCAACTTAACATATCAACAGACTGAAAAGTGAAAACCATATAATTATCTCAATAGATGCAGAAAGAGCATTTGACAAAATGCAGAACCATTTATGATTTTTAAAAAGCTTCTGAGGAAACTAGGAATAGAGAAAAATATTATCTGATAAAGGCATCTATGAAAAACCCATAGCTAACATTGTACTTAATGGTAAAGGACTGAAAGCTTTCCCCCTAAGAACAGGAGCAAGATAAGGATGTCTGCTCTTGCCACTTCTATTCAATATTGTACTGAAGGGTCTATCCAGGACAATTAAGGAAGAAAAAAGAAATAGAAGGCATATATCGAAAAGGAAGAAATGGCATTGTGGCTATAAAGGCTGCCCCTGGGCGGTGTGGGATTGGGCTTGTTCAATCACTGTTAAGGGTCTTGCAGCTGGGTTCCCACATCACAGAGGAGTGGGTAACCTCGCTCCCCTCAATATCATACTGTCAACGGAGATGAGCAGGAACTCCTCTTGGTTCATCGCCCTGACATACCTGAGAATCCCCGGATCCTACCAGTGGTCCTCCTGGGAGCTCCGAATGCAGGGGAGTCAACACTTTCCAATCTACTACTGGGCTGAAAGGTGTTTCCTGTCTCGAAGAAGGTGCACACCACTCACTGTCAAGTGCTGGGTGTCATCACAGAGAAGGAATCACAGGTGATTCTGTTGGACACATCTGGCACGATCAATCCTGTTAAACGGAAAAGGCACCACCTAGCGCTCTCTTTGTTGGAAGATCCATGGAGGAGTATGGAATCTGCTGATCTCCTTATTGTTCTTGTGGATATCTCAGACAAGCGGACTTGGAACCAGCTCAACCCCCAGGTGCTCCAGTGCTTGACTCAGTTCTCCCAGGTCCCTAGCAGCCTTGTCATGAATAAGGTAGATTGCCTAAAGAAAAAGTCACTTCTCCTGGAGCTTACAGCAGCCCTCACTGAAGGAGTGGTCGATGGCAAAAAGCTAAAGATAAAGCAAGCCTTCCGCTCAAACTCTAGCACAGATGGCCCCAGCTCCACAGCTAAGGGCCAAAACACACAGTCTGTGGGAAGCCCTCAGAGAATTGGCTGGCCCCACTTCATGTTGCCAGCCCTAAGCCAGGAGGATGTGAAAATACTAAAGAATTACCTCCCGGCACAAGCAAAGCCCGGGCCTTGGGAGTTCCACAGTGGAGTCCTCACAAGCCGGACACCTGAAGAGATCTGTGCCAACATCATCCGAGCAAAGCTCCTAGAATATCTGCCCCAGGAGGTGCCCTACGATGTGCAGCAGAAGACAGTGTTGTGGGAAGAGGGACCAAGTGGGGAGCTGGTGATTGAACAGAAGCTTCTGGTACCCAAAAAATCTCATGTGAGGCTCCTGATTGGTCCAAAGGGCCACCTGATCTCCCAGATTGCACAGGAGGTGGGCTGTGACCTCATGGACATCTTCCTCTGTGCTGTTAAGATCCGTGTCTCTGTGAAGCTCATCAACTGATCACTGTCTGCTGCCCCTCCCAGAGCATGCCACCACAGTCCACTGGCAGGAACTGACCAGAACTGCCCCCGGCTCAGAGGCCTGCAGAGACTGGTGAAGGGAATGAACACGGACTGGCTGTCAGCTGGCCTTGCCCTGCTGAGGTTGCACAGCTGTGTGTCCTGCAGAGAGGAAGAACCCTGCCATAGCTCAGTTCCCAGGTAGTTCCTCTACTACTGGGAAGCAGCTACATAGGTCAAAAGTTGGCCCCTTGGTGGAAACTGTGCCACCTGACCTCGAGCTGACATTGGGCCAGACTTTCTCACTAAGTTGCCATCATTAGCAAGGACGAAGAAGTCTTTCTTTTCTTCCCCCAGTTCTTCCAACTTGAAGCTGTGTAAGGACCTGTTTCCTGAGTGACATAGTGCCCCCCTCCCATCCCTCTCCCCAGTCTTGGATCATAATAAAGTTACAAGACCGAAAAAAAAAAAAAAAAGAAAGAAAAGGAAAAATGAAACTTTTTATCTGTAGACATCATGATCATTTATCTAGAGAATCCCAAAGAGTGTTCAAAAAAGCTACCAGAGCCATTCAGTGAATTTAATAAAGTCATAGTTTAATATATAAAAATTAATTGCATATCAATTAGACATTGAAATGTAACAAATATTACCATTTGTAATAGCATAATAAAAATGAAATACTTAGGGATAAATCTACCAAAACATGTGTATGATGTATATGCTGAAAACCACAAAACACTGATGAAATAAACAGGACATATTTAAATGGAAAGGCATACTGTGTTCATGGAGCAGCGACTCAATAGGATTAAGGTGTCAATTCTTCCCAAATTGTTCTATAGATTCAACACAATCACAACCAAAATGACATTTCGCTTCTTTGTAGAAACTGACAAGATAATTCTAAAATTTCTGTGGAAAAGCAAAGGACATCTGTAGTGAAAGAGCCAGGACAATTTTTTAAAAGAGCATAGTTGGAGGGCCAACATTCTGACTTCAACGCTTACTATGAATCTACAGTAAACATGGCAGTGTGGTATTGCATAAGACTAGACATATAGATCAATGGAACAGACTAGAAAGTCTACAAGTAGACCCACACATATGTGGTCATGTGATTTTTGACAAAGGGGCAATAGCAATACAGTAGAGAAATGATAGTCTTTTTAACAAATGGTATTGGGACAATTCGGCATCTATATGAAAAAAAATGAACCCTCTTACCTTGTATCATATACAAAGTTATAAAAGCTGAAACTAGAAAACTTCTAGAATAAGACATAGAAAATACTATTTGTGACCTCCAGTTAAGCAAAGATCTCTTAGATATGACTCAACAAAATATGAACGATAGACGAAAAAAATCAATAAATTGGGCCTCATCAATACAAACTTCTGCTTCAAAATATAGGACTAAAAAATGAAAACCTAAGCCACAGAAAATACTTGCAAAACACATCCGATAAGGGGTCTGTATCCAGAATATAGAAAGGACTCTCAAAATTCAATCATAAGAAAACAGTCCAATGTAAGAATGGGCAGTAAGATGAACAAGTTCTAAAGATCTGCTGTATAATAAAGTGCCTATAGTTAACAACAGTCTTGTGCACTTAAAAACCTGAGAGTAGTTCTCATTTTTACCACAAAAAAGGGAGCAGGAGATACAAGGAAACATTTGGAGGTGATGGACATGTTTATTACCTTGATTATGGTGGTCGTATCAGGAATGTATGCATATGTCCAAACTCATTAAGTTGTATGTCAATTATACTTCAATAAAGTTCTTTTTAAAAATGGGCAAAAAAATTGAATAGACATTTCACCAAAGAAGAAACACAGATAACCAATAAGCACACAAGAGGATACTTCACGTCATACACCATTAGCAAAATGGAAAGTAAAACTACAATGAGATAAAATACACATCTATTAGAATCACTACAATTTTAAAAAGTGACCTTAGGGCCACGCCTGGTGGCTCACGTATGTAATGCCAGCACTCTAGGAGGCCAAGGTGAGTGGATTGCTTAGGTTTAGGAGTTGGAGACCAGCCTGAGTAAGAGTGAAACATCATCTCTAAAAATAGCCAGGCATTGTGGCAGGCACCTATAGTCCCAGCTACCTGGGAGGCTAAGGCAAAAGAATCACTTGAGCCCAAGAGTTTGAGGTTGCTGTGAGCTATGACACCACAAACCTCTACCAAGGGTGATAAAGTGAGACTCTGTCTCAAAAAAAAAAAAAAAAAAAAAAATAGATTGACCTTATCCAAGTATTAGCAAGGAGCAGAGCAACTAGATTTTTTATGCATTGCTGATAGGAGTTCATAATGGCACCACCACTACAGTTTGTCAATGTAGGAGAAGAAAACTATCTTTTTCTCTACCAATCCTAGTCTCATGGCTGAGGTCCCTGTAACAAGGCAGATTAACAAGAGAAAATCATCCAAGTTTATGTAATACAAGCTTTACATGAAATGAAGACCCAACGAAACAGTTAAACCAGAGGATATTTTATAGTAGGTTTGATGAAGAGTAGACAGTCATAAAGAAATAGGATAGGAGGACAAAAGGGTATGAGGTGATGGTAATGAACTGGGGACACTTAGCAAGGCCTGTTCGTTCAGATTCCCGTCTGCGTCCCTTAATGCTCAGAGATAAAGACATTCCAGGTATAGGGAATGCACCTCTCATGTCAAGGTCTTACGACCTGCTTTAGAGGAAAAGGTAAAGGAAGGTTAATGTAACCTTTAGAAGCACTAAAAGTAACAAGAGTGATCTTATCCAAGTCTTATCCTTATCTTCTGTTTTCTCAAATGCCACAGTGCTATATTTTGAGGTAAAATATTGTGAAACCCTTCTACTCGGAGAGGGAGAATTGATGCAGGACTTCTGGTGCCCTAGCCAGCTCAGCAGAGCTGGCGCACCTGCCGCCTCCTCCTTGGTGGTGTTGGTGCTGCGGCAGCCAGCTGAAGAGCCAGCGGGCTGGAT
>CAUYRH010116112.1:0-21113 GCA_963574655.1 Perodicticus potto
TGGAACATATTCTTCTTAGCAAAGTATCTCAAGAATGAAAGAAAAAGTATCCAATGTAAGCAGCCCTACTATGAAACCAAGTTGTAGCCTTCATGTGAAAGCTATAACCCAACTATAGGCCAAGAATATGGGGAAAGAGGATAGAGAGGGGAAGGTGGGGGAGGATGGGTGGAGGGAGGGTAATTGGTGGGACCACACCTACGGTGCATCTTACAAGGGTATGTGTGAAATTTACTAAATGCAGAATATAAATGTCTTAACACAATAACTAAGAAAATGCTGTGAAGTCTATGTTAACCAGTTTGATAAAAATATTTCAAATTGTATATAAAAATAGCACATTGTACCCCATGATTGCATTAATGTACACAGCTATAATTTAATTTAAAAAATTAAAAAAATAAAAAACAGTAAACTTCATTTAAAAAAAGTATTTGCTTGGGATGTTAAGTGATAGAAAAACCATCTCCCTTTCCCTCTTTTCCAATAAAAATCATTTTAACAGGTTGTTCTCAAATGATTCACATCATGATTCACAAGAATTGACAAACCAACCCTTGATTCCCATAAAGAATCGTTTCTTTTCTGGATAGTGCTTAGGTGATTTGGATAGTGAGCAACTCTCGGAGAGAAGCAAATTCTCTGCTTTTTCTGCACATAGTGACACTGGTGACACCATGGTGATCGGACTCCAATACTCTCGGTACTTCACAAGATAGAAGTTCTAATGTTCAGAACAATCACCCCTTTCATTGTAGCTACCGCTGTTTAAGGCTCACTGTGGGTCACGTGTAAGGTGAGATAAGCTGTTCATAAACCAATCCAAATTAGATGTTGTTCAACTTTTGAAGTTGAAAAAACTGAGTGTCGTGAAATTTAAAAATCTTTCTCAAAGACACAAAACTAAGCCTCAAATCCGGTGATGTCTCACAGCTGGGTCTTCTTCTTAAGCTCTACAAAGTCCTCCATTTGAATTGCAAAGTTCTGGCCAGTTAGTCGTCAGGCATTTTGGAAACCTTCCTGGAAGTCTGTAACAAGAGTCTATCCTTCAATGCAAGCATGTGTCAAAAGATAGAGGCCTGGTCTACTGGTTCTAAGCAAAGGAGAGGATGTACTTTAAGAATTTTTTGAGGTTTAAATTTCAAAACTTCTCATTCCAAAATATTTCAAAAATATTTAGAGAGCATCCCCCGGAGGCAGGCGCTGTTCTAGATGCTTGGGCTGTATCAGTGAATAAAAGAGACAAAAAAAAAAAAAGCCACCCTGCTTTCTTTGAGTTCACATTCTTGAGGGAGTGGAGGAAGCGCAGATAAAAATGTCAGCAATAAGTAAAGTACGAACTGTGCTGAGGAGGGTGACGCGTGATTCTGTGCTGAGAGGAGACAGAAAAGGAAAAGGCAGGGGACAGGCTGCCTTTGCCAAGCAGTTCTTCTCACTGAGACGCCGGTGAAAATTCCTCATAATTTGTGAGGTTGACATATTAGGAAATTAAAAGTGGGCTTCTCTCTGCTTAGAGAGGCACAGGGAAGAATCCAATAGTTGTAAAAATGACAGGCCTATGACATACTTCCTTTAGGGTCATCACACGCTGAACTCCAATGAACACCACTAGCCCCAACATACCCACCCAGGGAGTTGCTGGGGCTCAGATCTCCGCAAATGATCTCCCGTGCAAACTCTGTCACAGCTACAGGTCCGGTTATAACCAGATCAGTCCCCTACTGGAAGAAAACCAGCCAGGCATGACATCCATCTGGGGGTAAATCACACAGGGAGAAGAGCCACCCTTCCTCGGAATTTGTCATTACAGTTCCTCACTTCAGATCTTCCCCTGCCCTAAGCAGCAGTGCACGGCCAGTTGGATAAGCCCTTCCCAGGTATGGGGTCATTGGGGGAAGGACCTGAGATGTACCCCAAATGATGAAACGACGTGTTCGGAAAAGAGCCATGTGTAGAAGAAGTAAAGTACTCAACCGCAAAAGGAAAAGTTAATTACAGCAGACAGGGTTTCAAATCCTATACAATCCTGCAAATTACACTTTCAATGAATTTATCGTTAACTGAGTTACATTAAAAGTTTTGGTGCCCAGACGTAGATTCCAAACGACAACGACACTGCATCAATGGACTGAAATAGTTAGAGCTCGACATTTATTCTTTCTAGTGTGCATTTCCAGGGTGGAATGAATGCCTTTTGTTTTCATTGCTTTTCAAATAATGCTTCCTCCAATGTAATATAGGTTAAAATGTTTAAATTTTTCACAGAAAATTATTCTTCTTCATGAAAAAAAAGAGACCTCCCCCAATCCAGCCGGGTATTCACCTGGGGGTATCCCACATGGCTCCCTAAATCAAAAGTCTTCCTCTGTGTTCATTTAAATTTAAAACTGCTGGCATTTCAAATGGTATTTTAACATTTCCCTTCTTGGGTGCCCCCAGTATGAATGAGGGAGCCACGCGTCGTGGTGGGGGCAGGGTGATAACTCAATCCCTCTCACTTGCAAAGTTCTGAGTAGGTTGACACACTGATTTATTCATAGTTAAATAAAATTTATTTCCACAGAAAAATGTGAGAAAAAGTAGTATAAATGTTAACTCATAGAAGACAAACATCGTGATAAAATATTTACCCCCCTAATCACCCTTAAGATTTACTAACCCCCAATTTATCAATGTCTAAGTTATTTTCTTATTTAAAAACCACTGGAAATATTGACTTTCTATAAATTTAAGAAATTCCCTATGACAGTTGTGGTCAAGTAGTGTCAACCTACCAAAATCTTTATTATTTCAAGTACTTTCTAAAAGATTAGATCAACATTAATAAACGCACTATGCATGGAGAATTCATATGAGTTGACATGAGAACCCCAGAAGAACAAGGGATGTGATCGTGAAGTACAGCAACTCTAGAGAGTGCCATCCACCTGTAGAATTGCTGCATTTTCCACTCTTGTAACATATTTTCAGTTATCTGCATAAGTTGGGGGACTGATGGCAAGTATCCGCCAATCTGGTTCCTTATAAACCCTTTGACCACAGTAGCTAACAAATAAATACCAGTCAGAGAGAAGAAATTACAGTTATGTTTTTCAGTTGATACATACCATTTTAAGTTAACTTCTTATTACAGAAAATGCATTTGAAAGAGTATTTCCCAGGAAACAAAGACAACTGAGATTGACCCAGAAGCCATGAACTCCCTCTGCATGGAATATTTCATGGTGTGAAAATATTTTGCTGCATCATGTCAGGCAAAAGTTTCCAACAATTTTTCTGAGCTTCTGAATCATTTGAAATAAAGAGTATCTTGAAATTTGAAAGCAAATTGTTTTGTTAAAAACAAACAAAAATCTGATGATACCATGTATAACTACGTCGTGTGTGTGTGTGTGTGTGTGTGTGTGTGTGTGTGTGAATCAGGATTTTCTCAATATTGTGAAACAGGTTAATATAGAAGTCGATTTGTTGTTACAGTTGATAGAAGATTACAACGACCTTCTCCAATACATCTTGCAAATGTCTGTCAATTAAAATAATTACACTATTTTTATTAACATATTTATACTAAATATTACTATATGAATTTGAGCTTAAAATACATTTTTGTATAAAACATTTTATCTAATTTCTATTTTGGAGTTTCATAGAAGAATTTCATCAAAAAATCGTTCCTTTGAATACTGTCAGTACAAGTAAAGACAGGTGAATTTCTAAACAAATGTGGGAGGGAACAATAAGACTCTGCATTTTAAGGTATGAAGTAGTGTAGTGAAGAAGTACGGGAAATTTCCTAGGGAACAGTGATAATATTTGCATCTTAAAACCACAAGTAAAAAACATTCTAAATATATTGGTATTTGGCGTGCTTGACTTCAAAGAGTTGCTAATAGGCCAAACTTGGTCTCCACGGGCAATGAAGAAGAAGACTGGTCTAAAAATTAATTAGACCTTATAGGTCTCTGACTAGTCTTGAAGAAAAATCAGTGAGTAATAAATAACAGAATAACGGGGATAAAAATTAGCAGGAGGTAGGACTGTGAGTTGTCTTTGACATTTTGCCTTACTTCATTTCTTTCCTTTTATATTTTTTAAATTGACTTATAATAATTGTGCATGTTTATGGGGTAAAGTGTGGTGTTTCCAGACGCGCATACATCCTGTAATAATCAAATCAGTGTGCCCACGGCACATCCATCACCTCATTTATCATTTCTTGGTGGTGAGAGCAGTCACAATCCTCTTTTCTCGCTATTGTGAAACACACAATACAGTATCATTAGCCGTCACTTCCCTGCTGGGCGACAGAACCACAGAATTGTTCCCTCCTTTGTCATCTGTGCTCCAGTCGGTTCCAGAAAGACCACGTGCCCTCACTCCTCACAGCTTTTTCGGACTGCTCCCTCCAACTGCAATTATCTTCTCTGCTCCCGTCTTACTAATCCCTAGTTCCCGAAATCCTCAATTCAAAAGTTGCCTCTTCAGGGAGCCTTTGTTAACTCCCAGGCAAAATTAGCCTCTATTACATGTGCAGTCCCTTTTTATTATAGTTATTTATTTGAAAATTTATCCACCCATTATATTGTATGATTCTGAAGGATAGGAACTGTACCATATTCATTTTTTAGTTTCAGCGTGTATTAAAAACCGACTACATGCATCATCAACGTCCTGTATATCTGTGGAATGGAGAGTCTTACACATACACCTGCCCACACCATGTCCTCTTCATTCTTAACATACTGTAATACCTCTCTTTAGTTTATTTCACCATCTGAAAAATGGATTAATAAATCTTTCCTGAGTAATATTTTTTTAAACTATACAATTTTTAAAAACTTCATTAAGATGTGTCAACAGATTTAGGGGGAAAGTACTTTAGAAGGAAACTTGAATCTCTACAAATATACATAATAATGCCAACAATAATCATTCACTTGGAAAATAACCTTCAGGCACTGGGCCCCATGGATGAGGGTTTTTGTATATTATAGAACAGCTTCTAAACTCTCTAAATGGTAGCCAATGAATATTGTTTATAATCAAAATAGGATATTAATAGGAATACGTTCATTTTATTTAAAAAATGATCCCAACAATTAATTAAAGGCAAGATTTGGTAATGCTGATACAAAGAAAGGCAGTATGCAACAAAACTGTTTCAAAGTCCAAAAGAGTCCCAATTTTAACATTTATTGCTTAATGTGATTAAATGAAATTGTTCAAAATAAATATTGCCAACCAATAAGTGAATTCACAAAGCATTCCCGTTTGTAGATGCATTTGGTTATTTATCTTTTTTGGATCTGAGTTGGGCTCCTATAGTAGACTTTAGGATTTCAAATAATCTGTACATGTTGGTTAGAAAAAAGTTTTAAAAATGATAAAAATTAAAACCACCCCACACAAGACATTTCCACATTACTAAAACCATGCACTGAGAATCAAAAACATTTGAAATATAGAAAAGAGACGACCGAGAATGTTCTTAGTAATTCTCCCCCGCCCCAAGATCTGCAGAAAGCATTTTTACTCACTAGCTAATTCTGTACAGAAAAAAAGCTGAGAACGGCCCCAGCTGCATTTCTTTAACTTGCAGAGTAGGAGCTTGATCTCTAGCAATGATTTTAACAAAATGCCGCCGCAAATAAACAATTTGGAACTTTCATGACGTTCAGAAAATTGCATTTCTCCCCTCTTTTTTTTTCTCTTTCCTCCTTCTTTCTTTCCTTTCTTTAGGTTTGAAAGAAATCTAGCCATCCTTGACCTTGCTCATTTCAACAAGGCCATTTCTAAATGTTTCCTTGATAAATTCAAGTGAAAGAAAATGCTTTGCCAGTTATGTTCCCCCCATGATTTACCCAAACTGCCTCACTGCCTCAGTGCAGGGATGCTGGCAGTGCGGGTCCAACACCCTGTAATAGCAATACAGTGAATGAGGAGGCATCAAAGGAATTCCTAAATCACACCAAGGACAGTTTTATTACCCATAAAGTAGGAAACCCACACAGAGGAGAAGCTGTCCTGGCTTTACCGTTTATTGGCCAGGTGGAACTGATTAAGAATGTGAGAATCTGTGGCACCAATAATCATGGCTTCTTGTGTTCAACACAAGAAAGAGTTTCACATAGCCCAGCAATAGTGGGGAATTAGTGCTCCAAACTTGGAGCTATTTATATTCAGAAACAGGCTAGACAGGCTGGCTCAGAGGAAATAATATTCAGGGAAGAGTGTGGAAGACAGAAGAACTATGCTCAGAAACCACAAGTAAAGTACAGCAGATTACAATTCCTTTGCAAATAAAAGCAAGGATTGCTCCGTGGGAATTCAGCAAAGGCTATATCAAAATGCATGGGTAGCTCGTAACCAGGTCTGGTTTTATTTGAAGTTCTTTTTACCAAGGAGGCCAAAATTGCATTCCCTGCAGGAGATATTTTCTTGTCTTTACGCTTCCTTACCAAATGTCGAAGTGGAAAAAGATGCTACTGAGGAACGATGGTCTGAAGAAGTTAGATGGCGGAGAGAGGCATTTTATCCTTAATCCTCACACAGAGGATTGATGAAAACCCTGAAATAGAAGAATCCAGAAAGGCATTATAGATTCTTGGTATAAATATTCTCTACTTGGCAAAAGATTTGATGCAACATTATTTTGAATCTATCCCTGGCATATTTTACTAATACTTTTATGTTGGAAATTATATGCATGTATATTCCCACAGAAATATTACATGGAGATTATACCCAAAATCTATATATTATGTTTCTTATATAAAAACAAATTATGACTACCAAAAACCCAAAATTATAATAAACTTTTCAGAAAACTTGATAGTTGGCAGCACCCGTAGCTCAGTCGGCAGAGAGCCGGCTACATACACTGATGCTGGTGGGTTCGAACCCGGCCCAGCCTGCTAAAAACAACAATGCAACGGCAACAAAAAAAATAGCCAGGCATTGTGGCGGGTGCCTGTAGTCCCAGCTACTTGGGAGGCTGAGGCAAGAGAATCACTTAAGCCCAAGAGTTTGAGGTTGCTGTGAGCTATGACCCCGATGGTGACAGCTTGAGACTCTATCTCAAAAAAAAAAAAAAAAAGAAAACTTAATAGTTGTTTTCATAAAACAATAAAAAAATTCATATAAGAAAATAATAAAGGCTTACAGATTCAGGAAGAAGTTTGCTTTTAATAAAATCATTCTGCCTATATCAGATGAAAAACCTTCACCAAAGATTGTTACACATCTAGCTTTGAAAATTCTATTAAATAATTTCAAATATTATTCCATCAAAAACTTTGAAACTTACATTAATTAATTATAAATGACTATTATCAAAAGGAACAAACTTATCCTAAATATGTGACATATAGTTTAGTTAAAAAATTAAAGTACCTCTTCTACTGAACAAAACAAGAATAAAACCTTCAAGAAGGGAAATATGAGCAAAGGGTACACACAGAGAAAAGCAGACGTGTTCATAAATCATGCATCATTTGTCAAAAAGTAAATATGGAAACATAGCAAGTAAAATTAGAGTTTAGAATTTGATTACATTACTATGGTATTATATCATGCCAAAGAAACATTAAAAACCAAATCTGACTGTCCCAGTACGCATGAGAAAGCGTTCTCTCACAGTGCATCGGCAAATCCTTACAGCATAATTCCTTGTGATTCTGAGTATCAAAGATCATCCAAAGCAATAAAGAACAGCAGGAACCTTCCAAGCATTTGGTGTGCTCTCAGAGAGGAAGGCCAAAGTCTGGCTTAACATTTAGACTTGAATTTCAGAATATGGAAATTCTGTTTTAAGACGGCAAGTAACTTCTTCTACTCAATGAGCACTTTCCACTTAAAGGAATCAGCCACTCTAGACGAACTGGCTTCCCGCTCTCTTCATGTCATTTTCCCACCATTTGTGCATAGAGGATTGGGTGTGAAGTCATGACACCGCTGGATGGTCACACGTCTGCCACCGCGCAGGGGAAATGCATTCCCCACGTGCACGGCAGTGGATAACCTGAAGTTGACAAATGGTGTCTCACCAGGTGCAGTGACGACACGGTAAAGAATTGGTAAGGTATGCTTAAAGTTAAAAAAAAAAAATAGTCATACTAGTCAGTGGAGTGGGAGTGGGAAGGACTAGTAAAACTATTTTGTTAACGTTTCTAATATCTGGAATTCCATCCTGATAAACAGTTTGTTTGGTTCTGTAACGTATTTTAACTTTCTATAAAGATTTTCTCTGTGACATCTGTTGTCATTTGCACCTATTTTAATAAACTGAAAGCTTCATCTTGAAAGCTTTGTTGATTTTAGAAAGGAAAATTTCTACAACCGGCAAATGGATTATAAACTTGCTTGGAAAATCAGGGGGCATGAGCCCAAACAGCAAAATAGAAGGCTGAGTCTCCCACGGGAGGACAGAGTTACATATATTTCTGAGCCTAGCGCGATTACAAGACAAAATGAGGCCACGGGGAGGAGAGGCACGCTGCATGCAGAAAGAACATTCCAGAACTGCTAACACCTGACGGCTTGGCACCCAGGGAGGACAGTTTCCTCCAGCCTACCTGCCTAGTGATAAACGAGTGTCTCTCCCTGGACTTTGGCTCAGCCAGGCCCTGACAGCCACCTGCTTCCTATGCTTCCAATACCCACCTGCGATGTACACACTCAGTCCCGGATGATCTTCCAGAGCACCTGGATACGTCTTGGCCCTGGTTGGAAGGATTTGAGCTTACAGAAGAACCCCACCAAACTGCTGGGCACAGTTCTAGATTCATCTCGTGTGACCCCATCCCTAACTTATTTGATTCTCTACAGCAGCGTTTCTCAACCTGTGGGTCGAATGACCCTTTCACAAGTGTCACCTAAATATATCCTGCATATCAGATATTTACATTACAATTCATAACAGTAGCAACATTACAGTTATGAAGTAGCAACGAAAATAATTTTACGGTTGGGGGTCACCACTACATGAGGAACTGGATTAAAGGGTCGCGGCATTAGGAACTCTGAGAACCACTGCTGGAAAGGGTGGGGTTACAAAATGCAAACGTGCTGAAAGCTTTCAAAGATAAGAAAGGTTTATATTTATAGTCAAAGCATTTCATCCCAGCCTTGTGAATCCAGGGTGTAACCCCACCCTCTCTTATCATAACACTGATTACAATGTTCTAACATCCTGTTAAGATTGTACTGGTAACAGGCTTACTACTCTCCTTCTTCCTCCACTGAACCATCAGCTGTGAAGGCGCTGCTTGTTGAGTGCCACTTCCCGGCTACAGGGCCTGTCAGGCAGTTGTCACCCAAAAATATGCTCAAGGAATGAACAAAATGTATTCTGCTGGAACACGGCAGGTGTTCCAAAGGCTGCCATTCATAGAGAAAATGGGGAAATTGCAGCTAAATATATCTTTATTTATAAAATATTCATTACCAAAGTTTACAAAGAGGTGATCACCAGGTGGAGAACATTTTGTAAATATTTTGTGAACTTGTGTAGTGAATATTTTGTAAATAAAGGTACACTTATCGACAATTCGCATTTTACCTATGTGTGGTGACTGTATGGGAGATCTGGGGACACTCCGTATTGTTCTTTTTTGTCTTACAGAAGTTATATTGTGAAAGAGGAATATTCACCCTGAAAAATTAAAGACAGTACTTTAAAAACTATTTTCTTTCAAATTCATATATAACATAGATAATATGCTATGTTACGTGTAAGCACTTACACTTACCACACGTAGAAAGGCTCGGGGCTGCTGGGACTTCACCATCTGTACAGACGCAGCAGCCCTCCCCTTCTCGGCATTGCACTCTCAGGAGCTCGGCCCAGCCATGCAGCCTTGATGCGGTATTACTTAGGCAAACAATGCTGCTGGGACTTCCCCAAATCACCTCTGGTGGGTGAATTGTCACATCAGTGAGGTCTTGACAAAAAGAAATAAAGAGCAAGGCCAGGCACGGTGGCTCACGCCTGTAATCCCAGCATTCTGGGAGGCTGAGGAGAGTGGATTGCCCTGAGCTTACAGGTTGGAGACCAGCCTGAACAAGAGCAAGACCCCATCTCTAAAAAGAGCTGGGTGTTGTGGCGGGCACCTGTAGTCCCAGCTACTTGGAGGCTGAGGCAAGGGAAACACTTGAGTCCAAGAGTTGGAGGTTGCTGTGAACTATGATACCACTGCATTTTACGGAGGGTGACAAAGTGAGACTCTGTGAAAGAAAGAAAAGAAGAAGGGACAGGACAGGAGGAAAGGAAAGGAAAGGAAAGGAGGAAGGAGAGAGAGAGAGAGAGGGAGGGAGGGAGGGAGGAAGGAAGGAAGGAAGGAAGGAGAGAGAAAGGAAGGAAGAAGGAAGGAGGGAAGGAAGGAAGGAAGGAAGGAAGGAAGGAAGGAAGGAAGGAAGGAAGGAAGGAAGGAAGGAAGGAGAAAGGAAGGAAGAAGGAAGGAAGGAAGGAAGGAAGGAAGGAGAAAGGAAGGAAGGAAGAAAGGAGAGAGAAAGGAAGGAAGAAGAAAGGAAGGAAGGAAGGAAGGAAGGAAGGAAGGAAGGAAGGAAGGAACAAAGGAAGGAAGGAAGGAAGGAGAAAGGAAGGAAGAAGGAAGGAAGGAAGGAAGGAAGGAAGGAAGAAGGAAGGAAGGAAGGAGAGAGAAAGGAAGGAAGAAGAAAGGAAGGAAGGAAGGAAGGAAGGAAGGAAGGAAGGAACGAAGGAAGGAAGGAAGGAGAAAGGAAGGAAGAAGGAAGGAAGGAAGGAGGAAGGAAGGAAGGCAGGCAGGCAGGCATAGAAGGATGGCATGAGTGCTCCATGGCTTAGATCATTCTTTATAATGGTTGAGAGGTTCCAAACACCAAGCTGGAGAAAGATGCAAATTACAATTGACATTTGTCAGCTTTGTATTTCAGCTTTCTTCTACCTTACTGCAACTTCAAACTGAATTTATTTTTCTTTGGTTCCTCCCAGCAGTCATCCCAAACCTCCTTTTTGTAGGACAAATAGATTTCCATGTGGCACACGTAGCCAGGACAGGAAGACCCTCAGTTTCCTTGAGCTTTTTGTGTTCTCTTGATTGGTACAAACTACCCCAGTGAACTAGATTCCCTTGACCTTTAACTTCTTTCTTCCTGGTCTCCAAAATGGAATCACTTACAGATGAAGCAAAGCTAAAAAATTACAAACATTTGGATGCTGAGATGGCTGAGTTTCTCTCCAACACTGTTATTTTTGCATCACCTATTTGATTTCTAGCCCCTGATTTTGACCAAAAGACACAAAAAGAAGCTGGAGACTTTAGAGTCAAAAGTTATATCGAAATATTTTATTTTTCGAAGTTAATTATTATGCATGTATAAGTTTTAGAAATTAGGTCTTTAAAAAACCATATTCTTCAAAAAATTCGTATAGGAAAAAAAGGACTCAAAACTGCAATTAAACAAACATTTAAAATGTACCTGAGTAGTGCAAATCCAATACTGTGGTGAGAATGCAAAGTAAATAATACATAGTTAATTCCCATTTGAAGATGATAGCCCAATGGAGGAGACAAATGAACACGTTAAAAAAGTGAATATATTACACCAAATAAATTCATCTTTAATAAGCACAAGTGCATTCATACACTCACACATGCATACATTAGTCAAAATCTTCTATGATAACCATAAAGCCCATGTCATGCGCTTTCTGGTATTAAACAAGGAGGTTAATAATCTTGTCAAAGGTCACACGAGTAAACTAACCAGCAGTGGCCGGGCCAGGCTTCAAAGTTCTATCTCCGGAATGCAAAGTCCAACTCTTTCAACACAGCATTCAGTCATAAAGTACTATACAAAGTGCAATAAAAACCCAAGCAAAGTGAGATGAAATTATCAGAGGAAAAAGATGTAAAATAAATAAATAAATAAAAGCAGAAACAAGCTATTGTCAATATAAAAATGAGGGAGTAATTGATGCTTATGATAAATCAAGACAGAAGAAATTTTTATCTCAAGTTTTAACTGTTACCAAGTCAATCATAAAACTTACAAAAAACATGAAGGAAACGTTTCAATTTACAGTGAACATGAACCAGCCTCTTAGAATCACGTTGTTAGTCATTTAAACTGCAGTAGAACCTCTCTAAGTTGACTGCCCAAGGAACTGGAGTGGACTGGTCAACATACGAGGTGGTCAACATATGAGGTGGTCAACATAAGGAACTAGCCCTCCCCTATGGATACATACAAGTGGGGTATGTCTGAGCTATGAAAATTAGGGTAATATAAGGAGATGGTCAATATGGTGTCAACCATAGAGGTTCAACTGTATTTGAATTTCACCATAATTAAGCATCTCCAACATTAATACATAATCTAAGCATAACGTAAGTTATAACAGGTGTACATGTTGTAGTTTGTGTGCTAAAGTGCTAACTATTCCAGTGAACACACTGCTAGTCTTCTCTCTCATGGGTGCACGGACAATGTCAAAAATCAAATCTCGTCCTTGTGGGCATTTTAAATCAGGCCCACAGATAAATGAGAGAGGTCATAACATTTCCTATTGTAAAAATTCAAGGCTCTACCAACAGCAATGTTAGGAATTGAAACAATTATTTGGAAAATTCAGAGTGCTCTTGACATTAAATGTGAGCCGGAAGCAGAGTCCATCACAGAGAAGAGGTCCCAGCTCATCCCAGCACTAATGTACACAGTGCAGACAGTCAAGGCCTTCAGGGGTCAGGGCCATTCTTTTGTTTTTTCCTTTTCTTTTTGAGACAGAGTCTCACTTTGTCACCCTCGGTAGAGTGCTATGGCATCACTCACAGCAACCTCCACCTCCTGGGCTCAAGCGATTCTCTTCATTCTCCCAAGTAGCTGGGACTACAGGCACTTGCCACAACACCCAGCTATTTTTAAAGACAGGGTCCTGCTCTTGCTCAGGCTGATCTTGAACCCATGAGCTTAGGCAATCGTTACCTCAGCCTCCCACAGTGCTAGGATTACAGGTGTGAGCCATTGCGCCCAGCCTGGGTTCAGGCGGAATCTTGATAGAGAATATGATCAAGAATTTTCATACTAAAGTGAACAGGTAAAGATGGACCCTCACAGACGCATCCTCCTGGTGCCAGAGGACGCATACCCTAACCCTAACCCCCTAACCCTAACCCTAACCCTAGCCCTAATGTGGCCATTTGCCCAGACAACAACAATTACCGCAGAAGAAGATATATCTATATTATTCTTTCCAAATAATTGCAACCACCTGTTAACTTAAAAACAAAATTAAAACCCAAGATATTTAAGAAGTCTGAGAATAATTTTCTCAGGCCATAAACCATGGATGTTTGAGTCCCCAAGACTAAAACTCTGAATGTTGATATGCCCAGAGACATCTAAGGGTACAGTCATTTAAATTCATATATAAAGGAAGGACACACACACAGGCACACACAGACAAACACACATACACACAGACACACATACACACATACACACACACAAACACACACACTTATATAAATGCATCCACAGCTCAGAACTCCAGGAGCCACACCAAACACTTGCAAGGCATTTGGCCACGAAGAACCACAAGATGAAGAGAGAAGGAAAAATCAGTTTCCCAAATTCCTACTTTTAGAAATTCACTTTTGCAAAACAAGGATTCCCGTCAGAGATACAATAAACTTAGCAGCAAATGTGTGTCGATGCCATAGGGTATTACACTTTTGTTCAAACTTCCCCCAAATATATAGTTTTTGTGTTAGCACCACTTTTCCTTAAATTGAGAGCCTCCTGGGAGGACGTGGAGCATGGCTGCCCCCGTCCCACACCCACCTTCCGAAATGGACAGACCCTAACAGTTCTTCCCTGGCCTCCCCCGCCACAGTGAGGCTGGAGGGAAGTCCAGGGAAGCCCGCGAGTGGTGTTTCTCTTCTGTCTCTCAGGGACATTGACAGCACCGAAACAAAGACTCTCCTTGTCATTCCCTGGGGTTTATGCCAAGTGGACCCGCCAACACACTTCCTCCTGCGATCAAGACACAAAATACAGCTTTGCTAGAAGGGACACTTCTGTCCCCTGGGTCTAGGCAATGAGAGAAGTGAAAAGGTAAAGATAGACCCTCACAGATGTGTCCTCCTGGTGCCAGAGGCAGTGCTGCAGAAAAGTGACAATCAGGGGAGCACAGTGAGAAGAGGCGGAAATAAACAGAAGCTGCTGACCAGGAGGCAAACCCGGGACAGCCTGCCCCTCACAGCCAAGGCCCGGGACGGCCTGCCCCTCACAGCCAAGGCCCAGGACAGCCTGGCCCTCACGACCAAGGCCCGGGACAGCCTGCCCCTCATGGCCAATGCCCAGGACAGCCTGCCCTTCACGGCCAAGGCCCAGGATGGCCTGCCCCTCACGGCCAAGGCCCCGGACAGCCTGCCCCTCACGGCCAATGCCCAGGACAGCCTGCTCTTCACGGCCAAGGCCCAGGATGGCCTGCCCCTCACGGCCAAGGCCCCGGACAGCCTGCCCCTCATGGCCAAGGCCCAGGACAGCCTGCCCTTCACGGCCAAGGCCCAGGATGGCCTGGCCCTCATGGGCAAAGCCCCCTCCCTGGTGAAACCAAGGCCAACAGGTGGCATGGCTCTCCCAGAGAGGTGCTCACAGGAGCAGCCAATCTCTAGCCAGGTCCTCTTTTCTTTATGAACACTTCCAGCAAAGCGGACCTTCTTCCCACTGGAGAGAGAGGAGCTTTACTTTATCTCCGTATTCTCTCAGTACTGAGCATACGGCTGAGAATATGGAAGGGCTCAATGGACATTTCCATGAGGTCCTTGAATGAAGGTTTGAAAACAACGCTAAAGATGACCATTCCCAGCATGAACACAATCCGAGAACCAGCCTCTGTCATCCTTGGTGACTTTCATACAAAATCGACTAATCCTCCAGAGAATATGAGTAGCACTACCTTTCCAGTGACCTGCCGAACATTATACTACAATACAAAAATTTACATTTCACCTATAAAAGCTATAAAATGTCTCTAACTTTCACTCATTGCTACCACTATTGACAAAATGAAGCAACACAGAACCCATCTGCGTCAACTCTCCCACATTTCGAGACGGCTGCTAAGTTTTCCCCAAATTTCTGTCATCTAGGCTAGAGACTCCTGTACCTTCAGCTCATCCCTAATCACTGATATCCCTGCTCCTTGAAGATAAGATTGTGTAGGGGTTGAGACCTTCGGCCATATCTGAAAAGTAGGACACTGATTACATCTTCCCACGTCTAATATCCTCACCAATAGGTACTTCTTCTTCGGAGGGAAATTCTCCCTGAATCTCTGTTAAAATACAAATGCTCTAGAGAATCACAGTGGACTGCCCATTGTCATTCAGTGGGCCTGAGCTTGCGTTCCTTTATCAGATAGTAACGTGCTTCCATGAAAAGGAAAAAACAGAGAGTCCTACAGAATGAGAACCCGTTTGACATTTGGTCACAGAACACGTGAGGCGGATCCACGTCATTTCCCGTTCAGATGGGCCCCATCCCTTGTGTCTTACTCAGCAACGCTGTCATGAACACCGCTGCATGTAAATATGCATTCTTCCCTTTATTTCCACAGAATACATTACTACCGAAGAATTTACTAGAATAAAATACATAAAACTAAACTGTAACTTATTTTTAGGTAATTTTTAAAGAAAGAAAGAAGAAAGAAAGGGAAGGAGGGAGGGGAAAGGAAGGAATTACTTTGACGAAGCTAAAATTCCCCTTTTTCCCCCTAACTTCCCAAAGCACAAGATCAAATACAGCCACCATTACCAGTTTGGATGGTGGTACAATTACAAGATTGGATCCTTCCGATCTTGCTCTGAAGTGTTCGCATATACACATGAAATCATGGAAGATACATTTGCATTTTAAGCAAATACGTCATAGTATTTATTCCTAAATGTACTCTTCTCACTCAACATCACGAATGTACTCACACGCCTTTCTGTTACAGCTACTACATTCTCGGAAAGGTCTAAGCAGGACTGCGTGGTCCCATTTTGACACTCACTGAAATGAAATGAGTTTCTCAGGCTTCCAAACAACCATCCAGTGAATAACTTTGCAAATCGTCCTTGTGCAAATTTTTCTCACATCTGTGGAGAAGCCACACCAGTGGCTCAAAGGTGAATGTTAAGTGTTAACAGATAAGGCCACGACCCTCTCTCAGCTCTGTGTGAGCGCCTGCTTGCCCACAACTTTATTAAAATCTGCTATTGGCAAATATTTAAAGCAGAGGCGAGAAAGGGAAGTTGAGGGAGCCCCTTCTAGCCTGTGCACAGGCGGAGAAGTGTCGCTGCCCAGTACTGTGATAATTCGACCGTGCACGTGTGGGGAGCACAGGTTTGGGGGTGGCAGGTGGCGAGTGGCGGGGTAATACCTGGAACGTAGGAGTGGGGCAGCTCCGGGGGCCTGGGGTACCCCACATGTTTTCACCACACTCTATCTGCGTAACTATTTGATGGCACAAATTTAAACCTAGAATCTCTCTACTAGCTTCGGATTACTATACATTTGAGATGCGCTTTCGAATAGACTCGGCATGGATGTGGGATGCGTCTTCACTGACGAGGTGGTTGTGCTCTGGGTTAAGAATTCATCTGGGGCAGGAGGTGTAAGCTCAGCGGATGAGCACTGTCAGAGAACAGAGAATGGGTCGGCTCAGGACTGGCTTTCCCCTCCTTGTGAAATTAGAGGCGTCAGTGCCTGATGGATACTCGCCTAAATATTATCCTGAGCAGAAAAAGCAAATTGGTCTTTTAAAAGGCGGGTGGTGGGTAGGGTGGGTGGGGCGGTGCCCGGGAGGCCTGCGGCTTTTTCCCTGCTCCCCGCCTTCCCTGAGATAACCACTCCCTCCTCACCAGCCTCCGGCTCCTCCTGCCTCCAGGCGCTGCTTGTCCTGGTGCTTGTGCAAAGAAAAACCAGAGCTGGGCCGCAGTTAAAGTCGCAGCAACAGATTTTCCTCATTGCACCAGGAGAAAACTGGGCTCGATTCTGAACTCAGCACAAGTGGGGGTTAGAGCCAAAAGGAAAGTGGGGTCAGGGGTTGGAAACTACGAAGAGAGACATCCAGGGCACGGGGGCCCCAGCGTAAGCCAACCCGACGGGACTCGTGCTGAACGCAGGCCCAGGTGGTGGAGGACGGGGAGCCGCTTAGACAGAGAGAGTGGTGGGCCGTGGAGGACCGGCCGAGCCTTACGGATTTACAATTACGGTCACAAACTCATCCTAGGCTTCTTGCTAAAGCCGTATTTTACAAACCTGGGCCTAGGAGAGGGTCAGGAGTCTGAGCAGTCTGCACGAGCAGGGCATCAGTACGCTTCATGAGCAGAGCACGTTCCTCTACCTCTGCCCCCTACACCAGAGGCCCCGGGGCCAGGGACCAGGTTCCAGCGCTGATTTAGCTCTGCCCTTGCTGCTCTCTGAGCTCATTCTAGATCAAATGCCCACTTCCCAGGACCCCAAAAGACAATCGTAATCAGGGAGGCGTTTTAGCATTTCCGTAATCAAAATAAGCCACCGCACAGGGTGGTCCCGGTAGGAGCTTTCAGAGAGAAAGATTGCCAAGAGGACAAACAGCTGAAATCTCAGCCCCGGCCTTGCCTGATGCAGGACATCTGGTCACCTTACCCTGAAGCAGTCAGTTCACCAGAAGAGCCCAAATGCAAATCCCATGGCCAAGTGCACTCTGCCCCATGAGGCTTAACCCTGGAATTTCCTGTATTTGTATTCAATTGTAATTCATTTTCTGGGTTTATTTCTCCACATTCTTCATGAACAGACCTGGGAGCGGGGAGAGAGGAAAGAGGGCTACAGGAAAGGGGAGAGGCAGAGGAGGGGAAACAGAAAGAGTGACCCACAGATTACAGCTGCTCTGGCTGCAGGGGGCAAATGGGCAACGCTGGAGACAAAGGACTTGTCAATTTGTTTCACCATAGTAATGATTTTACTATATATGTGTCTCTGATTACATCCCATTATATGCCTTAAATATACACAATAAAATTTATTTTTAAAAAAGACTTAGAAGGTAGCATTTCAATGATCATTCCTTAGTCCTTAGCCAAGAAAAAGAGGAATTCTAAGCAGATCTTTAAGAAATACCAGTATTCAAAAGAACTGTGAGTATACACGACGTCAGACAACGAAGTTAGTGAACTCATCTCAGAACAGGTGCCGCCTGCCTCACTGCTGAATATCTGAAGCCCTCCCAGTGGGAAGCGGTGGACTCACACCAGCGCATAGCCCACCCTCCAAAACAAATTGGGAACTCTTTTTCTGGAACGGCATCAGAACTGTTATCCTAAGGAGTCAGACAATTAAGTTTGCGAACTCGCCCTAGAAAAAGTGCTGTGAAGGATGAACTAGTCGCTGGCGGGGTACACAGCTCCCAAGGGGAATACTTCAAATATTCAGCGACGAGGTAAGTAGCACTTTTTCTAGGATGAGTTCTCAAACTTAATTATCCAAACTTTGATTATAGCAAACACCATAAAACACTTGGAATAAATACTGTCATTAACTAAGACTATTAAGTTCTCAATCCCCACCTTTATCTTCAGAACCTTTTCTATCGAACCTCAGAATGGCAGTATCCGCTTTTTAACAATAAGGCTCAATTAGGACTCAAAAGTAAGGAGGGGGGTTTGACTATGCTACAATATTGCAGAAAAAATAATAAAAATTGAAAAAAGCACCCAGGTCACAGCACACAGTCCATAGGAGCAAAGTCTGAGCCATACAATTTTGTTTCTTCAAAGTTATAAAAGAAAGGAGCTGGCTAAGATCTCTGGGGTTTTCTTGGTTCAGTGGTGCAGCCCCAGGTGACTCTCTGCTCACCTGTGGTTTCTTCTGTTTCCTGTTGCTGAATAGCCCCACAGCACTTTCTAATTTCACACAGGGAATCCTTCACATGCATAATTTTGATTGAAAATTACCCAATTTTTAAGGATCCAATTTTTCAAAAAAGTGGCAAGAAGTCTTACCAAAAAGGAATTGCATGTTGGTCTTGGTACACTTTGCTACAGAAAGTTATTCTTAACAATGTTCTAAGTCAGCGGCTGTGTCTAAAATTGCTGGGATTCATAATTGCTAAGTCGTGGAAGAAGCCCAAGTGCCCTCCTACTTCATTTCTTTATTTTATAGCTGTTGTTTTCTCTCTTTCCAGATGAATGTGTCCTTTTTCCACCTCCCCCTTCCTAACATCCAGTACCCATATTTACTCACAAACCCTTTTTGTTTTTCCTTAAAAGGGAGCTACCATTAAAAAGGATGAGCAGACTGGTGCCATTGTTGTGGCTAGAATCATGCGAGGGGGAGCTGCAGACAGAAGTGGTAAGAGTTTAAATGTTCGCTGACTACACCCACATTGTGTTCTGTATCATTAGTAGCATTTTCAGTACATAATTAAGAGAATTACTCTTTTGATTTAAGAGAGCAAAACAAGTGAATAGATATTTTTCTCTGTTGAAATGAGAGAACCTGTTTTAATAAATGATCGATAAATCTAACTCTCAGGTCTTAGTGTGTGTAGGCATCCAAAGTTATATCAAGACTTGGTTTTGGCCAGCCACAGTGGCTCACACAGGTTGGGAAGCCAAGGTAGGAGAATCACTTTAGCCCACAAGTTCAAGACTAGCCTGGGCAACATAGCAAGACCCTGCCTCTATTAAAAAAAAAAAAAGACTTCATATTTCAGTGTTTCTGATTTGAAAAGTACTACTGAGAACATATAACCTTTAAGATAAATAAAAATGATTCGGTGAGGCAGTGGCAACAGCAGCAGCGAGAGTACGGACAAGTTCAACACCTTGAAAGATGACGACAGCGGAGACCATGATCAGAATGAAGAAAACGAGACACAGAAACAGGGTGTAAAGGAAAAAACGCAAAGAGGCAAGAATTGGAACAAAAGGAAGGCTCTTGTCCCTGGGCCAGCAGAGCATCCCCTGCGGTACAGCTATAGTTTCTGGGACTCCAGAAGAACCCCGGCCGTCCTACTAGCTCACAGAGAATGAATAAAACAGAATATGAACAGAATATCAAACAGGTCGGCTCTTTTGCCTCTGGGGAGCAGTTCTGGAGGTTTTATAGCCAGGTGGTATGTCCTGCGAGCCTGCCAGGCCACAGTGATTTCAAAGAAGGAATTAAAACCATACAGGATATGCATATTAAAATGGTGGCAAGTAGATTACTCGCCTGTGAAAGGATTTGGCCTCCCATTGCTGGGAGAATCTCATCCTGGCCACGTTGGGGAAATAGTTCATGACAGGAGAGATCTGTGGGACTGGGGTCTCTGTCTGCTTTCAGGAAGACATTATTTCTATCTGGTAAGACTGCCAGCGACCAAGGAACCATAGACCGAATCTGGGATACACTTGGGCAAGTGCTGAACCTGCTACCTCCCCACACCATTATGGAATTCAAAATTCACACTGACAACATCAAAAGGCCAGGCAGGCTGCACCCCCAAAGACTCCTTTTTCAAAATCTCTGGAAGCCGCAATTGAATGTGCCATGACCCTCTCTGGATGGCGCCATCTTTGAAGCTGGCATCATCGGAGTCTGTGTTCTGGTGGCCTGCTACTTGGAAGATCCTTCTATCCTACACCAGAGGACTTGGAAGAGCATTTTATGTTTCAATAACATGCTTACACAACAGCAGTTACAGTATTAGCTGAGATAACTAAGTGGTGCTAAACTTTAAAAAAGGAAAAGGTAAATAAAAATCATAGTATCAGTAACATGCATTTCTAGACAAAGATCAAGGCGCTGATACCATTCTTTGCCAGCATTATTATATTGTGGTCTTTGATTCATTGCTATAGAGGCACAGATTCCAAAACTTGAGAAGGGTGAAGGTCTTCTTTCCAATCCTTCAATGTGTTAAGGGAATCTAACAATGCTTTAATTTTTTTTTATTAAGTCATATACACATAGACCATGAATACATTTATGCATCTGTGGGGTACAATGTGTTGATTTTTTTATACAATCTGACATGCTTACATCAAGCCAATTAACATAGCTTTTGTCTCGTTTACTTGAGGAATTTTAGATGTATCTTCTGCTCTTCTGAACTA
>CAUYRH010116115.1:0-17612 GCA_963574655.1 Perodicticus potto
TTTTTCATATTGCATTGCTGGATACTTTCTAGACAACCCTCGTATATATTAAAATGTATATTAAAACTTCTAAAAGAATATATACACAAATATATAAAACAAAATAGAAAGATTCAAAATATACTCAAGTATATATAATAAAAGTAGAATTTCAAATCAGTGGGTAAGGATGGATTGTAAAAAAGTGGTTATGGTAGTTACATAAAAAAGGAAAAACCCTCTTTCACATGATGAAGTAAATTAAATGTCATCTTAATATAATACTCAAATATAAATAAGCTTAAGAAGCCCAAACAACAAGAAGGACAATTAGTAAATATTTCTGCAATGAGATGATAGTAAAGAAGTCTATAGAAGTGATAAAATATCAAAATTTAAAATCAAAAACCCATATAGTTTTTTTAAAATGTGTATGTTAAAAACTAATAAATTGAAGTTAAATCCCACAAATAACGTATAAAAGATAAACGTATTGCCTAATTTTAAAAACATATGAAGGAAAAAGATAAAATATCCAAAAACATGGGAAAAAATATTTAATTTCATTTGTAACTAAATAAATGAAATAATATAAAAATAACTTGTCTTTTAACCTTGTATAATTGTGACAGAAGACTCATGAGAAAAGTTTTTCAATAGCTATCAGAAATAATGCGCATATACTTGACCAAGTAATTGAATCTCCAAGGAATTATTTAGAGAAATATTTAAGTCTATGTACAAAGATTAAGGTATACACATAATTATTGTTTAATTGTTATTATAGTGAAAAATGAAAGCAACACAAATACCCATCAGTAGGGGTTGCTAAAAATGATATATTTTTATGGAAGAAAAATTTAAACAAAACTTTAGAATTGAATTGATATTAAAGGTATTCTAAATACATAAGAAGTATAACATACTATAATGCATAGAATGTATGCATACAATGCTCTGGTATGATCCCATTTATATATGCATATGAAGAGGGGACTACAGATGTCATTGCCAAAGGATCAACAGTGAATCCTGTTAGTAAAAGTGGATCAGGATGGACTGTTTTATCATTTTCATGGCTCAAAAGTGTTTTTGTCTCTTTCTAGTTACAAACATGCACATGAAATAGCTTTCTCTGGACATTATTTCTCATGTTGCTATTTATCTTTAGTTGAGAACATCATGACCTTGCTGCTGGCTGGGTTGTTTTTCATTTTCTATGTGCCTCCTTTTGGCCTAGGACAGACAAGGTCAGCCTGAAGAACATTGATCTGCTGGGTTCAGGTTGACACAAGTCAGGGTATTCTGCTCTTGAATAGCTTATCAAGGGAATACTTTTGATTGTTCATGGATGGATGGATCAGAAGAGGCTGTGAGTTTACACTGATGTGTTTGGGATGGGCTATTGCTGCTTTGTGTCTGCCAGTGTCCTTTGATAGCACTTGTATTTCAGTTATGCCTTTCCCCTCATCCAGTTTTTCTCCACAGAGGGAAATGCTAAATCTTAGCTTTAGTTTCCTCCAGATGCAGATCTGGATGCAACACCTTGAATAAAAGTGGTTCACTCTGGGAAGTTATGCCTTTTAGTAAGGGTGGTTCCACTGTACAGGGTTATACCTGAGGACTGAAACAAAATCCAACTCAAACTAGTTTGCTTGAGACCCAGAAGAGGGAAGTCCTCATTCACTGGCCCAACCCTATGGAAAAAAGTTGACCCTTGCCCTTCCAGGTGTGTGGATACACCTGAATACTTAAGTGGTCTTCCTAGGTGTCCACTGTATAACAAATGTCAAACACTTCATCAGTATTCAAGGAATGAATGGATAAATAGAAAAAATGGATGCAATATTTGACCTATGAGAGTTTTGTTGTTGTTGTTGTTGTTGGGGATTCATCGAGGGTACATAGAATCAGGTTACATTGATTGTTTTTGTTAGATAAGGACCTTCTTATCTTTGTGTCCTACCCCCAAAAGGTGTACCACACCCCTTGAATCCCCCACCCCTCCCTCCTTCCCTTTCTCAGCTCTCCCCATCCCCTACACCCCTCTGTGTACTAGGACCTTAATTGTCCTCGTATCAGAATTGAGTACATAGGATTCTTATTTCTCCATTCTTGTGATGCTTTACTAAGAAGAATGTGTTCCACTTCCATCCAGGTTAGTATAAAGGATGTAAAGTCTCCATCTTTTTTAGTGGCTGAATAGTATTCCATGGTATACATACACCACATCTTGTTAATCCATTCCTGGGTTGGTGGGCATTTAGTCTGTTTCCACATTTTGACAATTGTAAATTGAGCTGCAATAAACAGTCTAGTGCAAATATATTTATGATAAAAGGATTTTTTTCCTTCTGGGTAGATGCCCAGCAATGAGATTGCAGGACCAAATGGGAGATCTAGCTTGAGTTCTTTGAGGGTTCTCCATACTTTCTTCCAAAAAGGTTGTATCAGTTTGCAGTCCCACCAGCAGTGTAAAAGTGTTCCCTTCTCTTCACAACCATGCCAGCATCTGCAATTTTGAGACTGTGATGTAGGCCATTCTCACTAGGGTTAGATGATATCTCAGGGTAGTTTTGATTTGCATTTCTCTAGTAATTAGGGCCTATGAGAGTTTTTAATGAATTCTATAACAAATACCTTAGTAGGTTATCTCATGTTGATAGAATGAAAAACCTTAGACCTTACCTGATTTGTACAGCTTTTCCTAGATGCTTCTCACTTCTTGGACCTTCCAATACTAATTTCGAAATTTTCAGAGTAACTTGGAAACATCATAGCTTTTTATTCCATTATTATACATATTTTATGGCTAAATAAAGATATCAAAGATGGATAGGCCTTTGAGAAAATGAGGTGGTATTCCTGACACCACCCTACAGGTCAGCCTCCATCGTCAGAGCTCAGGATGTAAGAAAGAAAGCTTGTCTCTCTCTCCTGGGCCATAGAACCTGACAGCCCTTTGTTTCCTTGTTGATGAAGGGCATCAGCAAGTGCATCTCTTCATAGAGCAAAATCACACTCAGCCCAGTAGTGAGGAGGGTAGAAGGGAAAAGGAAAAAGATTATATTTAGCTTGTTATTACACCATTGACCAGCTCCACCTGGACGATGTACAGGGTGGCCATACAGGTTGTGTGCAATTTAAAATTGCGTACTATTTTACATTGCACACGAACTTTATGGCCACCCTGTATATCTATTGTTAGCAGTATAAATCAGAAAAACTCCGGACAGTAAGGGTTAAGCATTTAATTGGTTAAGAAAGGCTACCCATAACTGAAAAGGAGTCCAAAATGTAATGATTGAAACTGGTAAAAAATAATATACAAATACTGGGACTAGTTTTTCTTTTGTCCAAAATACTATTCGATTTGGGAACAATTTTCTTTCACTGCAAACTCTTTCATTAGTCTTTGATTCAAAAATATAACTCTTGCTTTTGTTATAATTTAACCATGCTCTAATCATTTTTTAAGATAGAGATAGAGGTTGGGGTGGAGGGAGGGTAATTGGTGGGGCCACACCTATGGTGCATCTTAGAAGAGTACAGGTGAACCTTACTATATGCAGAATACAAATGCCTTCTTACAATAACTAAGAAAATGCCATGAAGGTTATGTTAATCAATTTGATGAAAATAGTTCAGATTGTATATGAAAGCAGCACACTGTACCCCTTGATTACATTAATGTACACAGCTATGATTTAATAATAATAAAAAAATGCACACTATTTTAAATTATGCACAAACTTTAAAGACACCCTGTATATTCCCAAGCCAAAGTCTTTTAAAGAACTGAATTAAACTGTCTGTGGGTTTATTGTTTTAGTTTCTTGTCAAATGATCAATAGAAAAGCCATTGAAGAACTTTTTCAACTTCTAAAAACTATCCATGCAATTTTGTGTACAAACTTAATTTTTGTGCAGAAGGATGTTTATACATATATGAGTGAAATGAAAATAATACAAATTCATACACATGGGTTACCTGATTCTCTGTACATAAATGATGTAATAGTCAATAAAACTTCAGCTAACTGTCTAGAAGTAAAAGGAAAATTTTAGAGATATGGGTTCTACCATGGCTCTTTTGTTTACTAGCTGAGTGACCTTGGGTAAATCACATGTGTCTGTAGTCTCCATCAAATACAAATTCATTTATAACAAAAGGTACAAATTATATATAGAAATACAAGGAAAGCAAAACTGGGGAATTTTTATTTGAAGAGAAAATCAATATGAATGGGATATTGAAAAGGTCAGAAATTTTCTCTGGCTGATTTTCTCTGTCATCATTGCTATCTCACTTCCCTTATAACTCACTGTAATTCATAGACAGAAACACTCTCACAAGAAGTCAATAGTGAGCAAGACATTTTTCTGTCTTTGATGTTGAGAGCTAAATCAGCAATTGCCTATAAATTATATCTGATTTATACATTTGAAATAGAACCCACATGTGACCAATTGTTCTTACAAAATCCAGTGTCATCCTTTAACATAAAACCCTTTTTTTTTCTTTTTCTTTCTTCTTCAGTTTCTTTCTGGACTTGTCATGATGGTTTCTTTTGTATTTGCTATTTAATGTAATTCTAAATTTTAAAAAACTTAAATATTTAGAGTGCATTTTATTGTTCCTCTTGATATTGGTCAGTGCCATTTTAAATGGAAATACGTGGATATTTAATTCCTATGCAGAGTCATGGAAGTTATGCAATTTGTGTTTTATACCTCATCCATGCATAAGCATTTTTTTCTTACCAGAATAATAGAAACGTTAACTTTAAAGTTTTCATTTTACTTTTTCATATGTGTCCACTTTGATCAACAAAGTAATCTGTGCTTACTGATGAGTAAGAAAGGACTAAGGGAAAGAAAAGAATAGATGGCTCTATATTTTCCTTTCCTTCTATGTCATCATTTTCAGTGTAAGTGATTGACTAATACAAGGAAGGGACATATATAAGAAAGGATATGATAGGGTTGATTTTTGGTCTTTAGTGTTTCTTACAATGCCATTGCCTTCTTTGTGCATTAAAAGAACGTTTTGAGCTCATATGGAAAACGTGACCTTATGCAGTTATCCACTCACTAATTAATTTGGACTTAGACATTATACACTTACTTTGTATGTGATTGGAATCACATCACACTCTCATGCATTGTGGATCCTGGGGATTGTAAATGTCAAATATAAATAGAGTGCCTTATACCTTCTCTGCTCACGTGCATGTTTTATTGCTCCATGTGACTTCACATATAAAACACAAATGCTAAGATAAAATTATTTAAAATGTTAGGATTGCAATAGCAGAGTATTGAACCAGGACCGGGTCAACTAGGTGTTACCAGTAACAGTACAGGTCACGTGTTAATGACCTTATTGAAGAGCATGAATAAGCAAAACAATCTTAAGCAAAAACAATAAAAATCTGCAGGCATCACATAATCGGGCTTCAAACTATACTATAAGGTAATAATAAGAAAGATGGCATGGTATTGGCAGAAAAATATAAACATAGAACAGTGGAACAGAATAGAGAACCCAGATCTAAAACCATCCACTGCAACCAACTGATCTTTGAGAAAACAGACAACAATATACGCTGGGGCAAAGAAGTTCTATTCAATAAATGGTGCAGGGAAAATTGGATAGTCACATGCCGAAGAATGAAACAGGATCCAATATCTATCACCATTCACAAAAGTTCACTCAAGATGGATAAAAAACTTAAATGTAAGGCATTAAACCATAAGAATTGTAGAAGAAAATATAGGAAAAACTCTTCTAGATATTGGACTAGGCAAAGAATTTATGAAAGAGACCCAATGGCAATCACAGCAAAAACAAAAATAAGTAAATGGGACTTGCTAAAACTAAAAACCTTTTGCACAGCTAAAGAAATAATCAACCTATAGAATGGGAGAAAATATTCACAAGCTATACATCTGATAAAGGGCTGATAACCAGAATCTACAAAGAACTCAACCAAACCAGCAAGAAAAACACAAACAACCCCATTAAAAAGTGGGCAAAATACATGAACAGAAGCTTCTCAAAAGAAGAAAGAGAAATGGCCAATAAACATATGAAAAAATTGTTATGGTCACTTATTATTAGGGAAATGCAAATTAAAACCACAGTGAGATATCACTTTATCCTTGTTAGAATGACTTCCGTTAAAAAGTCCAAAAACAATAGATACTGGTGTGGATGTACACAGAAAAGAAACGGTTATATACTTTTGGTGGGACTTCAAATTATTACAACCTCTATGAAAAACAGTATGAAGATTCCTCAAAAACGAAAAGTGAATCTACCATTTGAGCCAAGAATCCCACTACTGGGTATTTATGCAAAGGAAAAGAAGTCATTTTATCAAAAAAGCACCCACCTCCACTTGATTGCTTATTTCAGCCCCATTCACAATTGCACAGATGTGGAATCAACCCAAGTGTCCATCAATACATGAGCAGATGAATAAAATGTGGCATACGTAGACCATGGAGTACTACTTAGCCATAAAAGGATGACTTATTTATTGCCTTTTGCATGGATGAAATTGAAGGCCACTATCCTAAGTGAAGTACCTAAAAAATGGAAAAACAAACACGTGTTCTCATTATTAAATTGGAGCTAAATGAAGAGCATGCGTGTATACACAGGGAAGCAAAACTCAGTGGAAATAAAGCAGGAGGGCGAGGGGAGGAAGGCATGGCTAAAAACCTACGTAACAAGTACAGTGAACACCATGTATATGAAGGGCACACTAGAGCTGTGACTCAAACATTACAAAAGTGATCCGTTTGACCAAAACCATTTGTAGCCGCCCTAATATTTTGAAATCAAAAAATTTTTTAAATTATGTAAAATATGGTAATTGGTAAAAGGAAATCAATTTTCTCAGATTTTCTTAGAACCCTTATTGTACATATATATTTTAGAATCTCTAAGAGTGATAAAACATTTAGGCCTTCTGATCTTCAGGAGAAAGAAAGATGGGTAAAACCTCTGGAGACAAAACCTGATGGGTCATCTTATTTTCTAGGAAACTTGGCTTCTGCCAATATGCCAGTAAGTGTCCATACTGCAGATATGAACATAGGCTGCTTCACACTAATCACATTTCCCAAAGATTTATGAATGATTCAACTCCCTGCCCATGTCGCAATGATCACTGAAAACTACAACTACTTAGTAATTTGAATTTTATACTGTAGATCAACCTTTTTCATTTCATGGCATACTTGAACCTACTTAAACCATACTTGAACTGTCAAGGCACACTTAAATAAAGGTGATCCACAAACAGAGTTTAAAAATATATACTTACTGTGCTTTGCACTTCTTTGGAAATTTAATTTAATTCATGATCTTTAAAAATGATTGCGGCGCACCTGAGATCCTCTCATGGTACACTGGTTGAAAATCACTGCTGCAGATCATCAAGTTACCCACCACCACATATAGATATTGAGTCACCTGTATGGGAAGCTAAATTATAATTGAAAGGTAATTTGGTGAGTATACTGTGTGAGCAAAAGGAGAGTAGTAGTACCGAAGCAGCAGAGTATTTCCCACCTCATATACATGAGATACCTGCTAATGCACTATCTGTGCTTATAAATGTAGTATATGTTCATTGTTCATTGTAGACATTAAGAACAACATAAAATCACCTCCAACTCTACCCCTGTTAGTGCTGCACACGTGGTAACTCCCCTTTCTCCACTGTGTAGAAACCATCTGTTTTCCCTTGAAAAATTTGTAATGGTAGTACTGTCTGATTTTCTCAGGGATTACGTCCCTGTCTCTTAATTGTACTTAATTTCTTAACCAATCATTTCAAATACTTTTTCTGTAAGTTATGGCTCTCAGTATTAAAATTATTAAACATTCTAAGAAGCGAATTAGTTCTTGATCTGTGGACCGCTCCCAGGTATATTCTAAATATGGACATTCCTCGAATTGTAACCCTAAGAATTGGCAGAGAAAGATGAAAAGTGACTGTTTTCTGCCTACTTTTTCAAAGTATCCAAGTACAGTTTAAAACAAAATTAGCTTTACTGATTTTTAAACTTTTATATAATTGACTAATTGTACAGTACCTGGGTTTGGTAGTAACTAAAACTTGTTACATGCCTAATGATGCCACATGAGCCTTGGGAAATGAATAGGTGGATACAGTCCAGTTGTTAGAAAATAGTTGTTTGTTACTGACTTGTCTGAGAGGAAATGAACACTTTCATTTATCAGGGACAGAGCATAAAGTGTTCTTCACTGAAGCATTTCTAAAAGCTCTATGCTGCTTTGAATACTGATAAGGACTCGGAAATTAAAGGTAAAATATGCAAGTAATCTGTACTATCACAGATTATTTTAGGAGCTGCTGAGTGTTTTTTTATTCCTTTGTAAGTACGATTTTCCCTGACCCTAAGGTCAATAAATTCTCTAATCCCTGTTATATATGCCATTATTAGAAAAGTAATATAGTTTCCTTTAAATATGTAAATTGCTAAGAAAAGCAGTATTGTAGTAGGGTTCCTAAGGGTAGATCTTAAAAAGAGCAACAACATCAGTAGCTCTCAAACCTGACTACACCTTGGAGCATTTATAAATAGCAACGACTGCATCATATTTCCCAAGATTCTGACTTCTGTGGTCTGTGGTCCCAGTATCTCAATTTTAAAAGTTCCATAGGAAATGCTAACGTGTATCCAAAGTGGAGAGCCATTATACATGAAGAGAGTTCTAGGGCCACAGAAAAGCAATTCCACTACTTTCCTAGTTTTTCAAGTAATTATTGTAACCCCCAAATTCAAATTATTGATTGTTGTAGAAGTGGTGGGTAGCTATTTTACAAGAAGAAATCAATGTAATATCGGTTTCCTCACTGTTTACTTTTACCTATCATAATTAAAAACAAAGACTCTTCATGTTCACATATGGGCTGCGGAATATGTGTCTGTAAAACTGTGACTTGGTTGATTTCATCTATCCATCCCCCACCCATCCAATGGCTCTGTCTAGGCCCTAGGACGTTAATGTTGTTTATTTTACCAACAATGGCATTACTGGTGTTTACTTTACCAACTTCTTGGTAGTGTTAGTTATCTCCAGGCTTTAGAAATGAAGGAATTTAATCAAAGAACAATCAACTCAACATACTACTTTAACTTGAGGGAATAAAGTTTTTTCTTTAATCCAGTAAATTATTTCCTTCTGTTCTTTCAAAACCATTCTCCTTTCTATTCCCCCTGGCTTTGTGCCCTGGAGACTGCGTATTAGGAACGGCATCAGACTTCCCTTGCCCTGTGTTTTCTAGTTGAGAGAAGTTTGTGCAGGAGCACAGTGAGTAGGACAAGGGTGGAACATTTCACTTTGGGGTCTGTCATGGGATCTCCACAGCTTTTGTTAGATAGCTCTCTCTTGCATTTCTACTGGCTCTGGTGCTCTGGTTCAAGAAACCTCTTTCCCTTTGACCTTTAAGGTCTATAGTTAACTCTAGAATTCTTTACCATCCCTTTTTAGTTATCCTAACACTGGCAAGATCTCTGCTAATAACTACCTTAGTAAATTTGTCTCACATACCCCTAGACTGGAAAAACAATGTTTTTCCTGCTGGGAGCCTAGGTTGTTTGGGGAAAATTTGCTTATACTATCTACCCTCTTATAAAGTCACTATGTACATTAGCATATTAACTCTTCTAAGAATTCCCATTTTTCTTTATTATTATACTATTATATGTTTTTCATAATGTAAATCTCTGTTGTGGAACACTGAAACACTTACTGGTTGTAGAACTCCTTTTTTGGAAGTTGTTGCATAACAGTTCATTATGGGGGAAGTAGGAGACTCAAATTATCTAAGACTAAAATGTCTCAGACATGAGCACCTGTAATGACTCCCTTGTATACAATATTTTCCCTCCACACATTGGGATTAGGTGAAAGATTTTTATGGCACAAAAACAATTTGTTTACAAATAAACAAGAATTTCCCCTTCCTACAATTTGGCCTACATTCTTTTCCCTTCCAGTCATTTGAGGGGGTTCATGCAGTCATAGACTAGCTTTTGGGGAAATTGTAATTCAGGACAGGAAAGAGAAGGGTAAGAAGTTACAAGAAGAGGCTCATGGACTAGGACCATGGCATCATGTTTATTATAAATTTTGGAAAGAGGCTTTCAGGAGAAGCAGTGGTTTGTGCTGAATGAAAATGAAAGGCAAAAGTTGGGTTTTAAGAAATGAGCTATGCCCCTTTATTAGGGAATTATGGAACTGAAGTAAAGGTGTGAAATCACCTGTGATTCCTGGACAGTTTTTTTTTTTTTGACAAATACCAAAAATGGAACACATCTGTTAAAACTATAAAAATTTTTGGAACTTAGTAAGATTTTAAAAATCTTGATACTTCCTTTTGTTTATTATTTTCTACCTTCACCATCACTGATTATTTATATTTCATGCTTTTAAGCAATATAACAAAATGAGATTTATGAATTACTCATAACAGGTAGGAAGAAAACAGAAGCTGAGGTGATTGTGTTCCTCTATTAGCTATTAACAGATGAGAAAAAAAGAAATAACTTTAGTATAAATGGTTGTCCTGGGAAGGATAAAATTGTTTTTTTTTTTCTTCTTCTGCACTCTACTATTATTTTCAAACTTCCTTTAAGGAATATGCATGACTTCTATGTTCAGAACCAAAAAAAAGAAATTAAGAAAATTAAAATAGTAAATCAGTTTAAACTAAGTCTCTAGTGATAAGGAGGGAATATAGGATATTCATGGCTGCAGTGTTCATAATAGCAAATGATTGTATTATGGTCATACCATGGAGTATTATATAGCAGTGTAAATAATGAACTCTAGCTATACATAAGAACATGGAATAATCACAAAACCATAATGTAGAATTAAAAAGAAATACTTTCATTATCAGTAATCTGCAAACTTTCTCTTAAAGGGCCAGACAGAAAACCTTTTAGGCTTATAGGCTACATGGTATCTGTTGCAGATACTTAACTATATTTTTCCATCAAGAAAGAAACCATAGGCAACGTATGATCCAATGAGTGATGAGTGAATGGGTGTGAGTCTAATAAAAGGTATTTACGAAAACTGTCAGATGACCCATGGGCTATAGTGTGCTGACCCCTGTATTAGGCAACACTACAGAAAGTTCACACATAGGAAGAGCAAATCAAAATATTATTTTGGCCCACATACATATCCAATTAACCAAAAAAGCCAATGTAGAACAAATAAACATAAACAAAGGCAAGAATATTACCCCTCCTCAGATGCTGGACTGTAGTTAATTTTGGGTAGGGGGTGGGATGCAGCAGAAACTAGTATAGGAGCACGTGGGTTCAGATGCGATTTATTGTTTATATTTCAATTCTTGGGATGGATGTGTATTGGTTATATTATGATGCTTTGTAGCTTACATATGTATTACATATGTTGTTTTATGCATCAAATATCGCATTACACAAAGAGAAAAAATGAATCCATGCTAGAAAACAACTGGAAGCAAGCACAGGATTTGAGCCATAGCTTTATTCAACATTCTCATATACATCTTGGGAGCTCAGTCTTTCCTTTCTTCTCTCTAAAGAGAGGCATCTATTATAATCACATTTATAATGCACTTACAAATGTTTTCCATTAGTTTGACTTGAGCTCTCAAGCTATTGTTTTGATGATAGCTACCAATATTCATTGATTCACTGGTAATCTTCATGATGTCCTTAACTCTATAGGCCTCAGCTCATAGAGTTTTTATCGTGAATTGCATTTTTTAATTTATTAAAGCCTTAAAGTGGTGACAAAATCTGTCACAATAGCATTCCACTGTAGAATAATCAGAAAGAAAGCCACGTAATGGAGAAGTAAATCGGGTTGAGCAAGACTACACCTATGTCATTGGGACAAAGCCCCAAATCCTGACTCACCACGCCGAGCGCTGGTAGTGTGCCGCTCTGCAATTCTCCTCGCTATGTTGATGTGTATCTACCTCCTCGGGACCAAGGGGTATTTATTCTCTAATGGCTTTTCCGGCAACGTGTCTCATTTTAGCTGCTTCAAGTTTCAAGATAACACCCTCGTCACTGCCTCTGATGGTTACTCATTCAACGGCAGTCATTTCATCTTAGGACACTTTTCCTCATAGTCAACAGTTTTTCCTTTGTGTAATTAAGTCTCATTTTTTTCTGGATAGATCCATTTGTGCCAGAACTCTTTTGCTGCCTTGAAGCTTGCACCATTCAGTTATTTTTAGTCTTATCTCTTTCCTTTCATTAGCACAGAGCTAAACTGTGCATATTTTGTTCTTTCAGCTTTACACAGATTAAGATCTTCTAGCTCCTTAGTCATTCATTTTAGCTGTTGCATTGAATTTCCTACGGTTCATTTAAATCCTCAAGTTCAGTTTAATATGCTGAGGATAAATAAAGCAACATTTTTCACATCTAATCACCTACCCCACCAGTGATAGATGTAAGATTATAAACTTCTGTGACTCTGCCTGTTTGCTCCCTTAGCAACTTCTGAGCCAACATATAAATTCAATAAAGGTTTTTTTTAAAAAAAAATTTCAGATTAATATGAGGGTGCAAATGATTAGGTTACATTATTTGTGTTTGTTAGGTAAAGTTCAAGTTGTACTCGAGTCCTTCACCCAGGGGGTGTGCTGTGTAGCCTTACTTCCCCCTCCTTTCTCCCCTCTGCCCTCACCCTCCTCCTCTGTCTCCCCCACTTGAATTTAATTTTGCTTTTCTCTCACGTGGGGGTATAGTTGTTTATCTATTGGTTTCATATTAATATTGCATACATTGGATACTTGTTTTTCCCATTCTTGTGATACTTTACGAAGAAGAATATTCTTCAACTCCATCCAGGTTCATGCAAAAGATGTAAAGTCTCCACCTTTTTATGGCTAAATAGTATTCCATGGTATCCATGGAATTAATAAACTATGGAATGAACCATGGTTTATTCCATTGTTTATTAATTGTCAGTCATCTCTCATTAAAACACATTTCATGTTTAATACAGTTATCTCCAATTAAATATAAAATAGGTAATGTTTACAAAGGAAATTTAGCAAGACAATTTTGCATATATCCTGGAGATGGTTTGAGAGTGCTCATGAGCTAGATCAGAAGGGATTGTAGTTGTTGTCTATTCCTGGAATCAGCCTGATTCTTTTGCTGGAGAAGCAGAGGGTATGAATCTCCAGCTCCATCTGACAAAGATCACTTTGCTGAGTTTTGGCTGTAATAGGAAACTTCCTTTCTGTCATCACTGATTTCTTTCAGTTGTACCCTGGAACTGGGAGCCAGACTTACTCTCTAACCAGCAGATATGATATTACTAAGCATTCTTGAGTTTCTTCATCCATCATTTAAGCCACACTAAAGCATAGATCATTTATCAAAGCTCATGGCCATTCTCACCTAGGCTTGTCTCCACATGCACCCACAACTCTCCTTTCTATCCCCAGTGATATTTATTCAAACATTAAATATTGTATTTTTCTTCTCCCTATAGGCCAATTGCCTTGGAGGTCTAATATAAACTATATTGCTATACCCCATTGCTCTTTAGCCCCATAGGCAGAAAACATATTAATTACATATAAGTTTGGAACTTCTCCTAAAACTGAAATCCACCCACTTTATTAGGAAAGTGCAGGGAACTATATATTATATGTATATATATAATATGACATACTGCTTCTATGACTTTTGTAGTGTCTTGGAATAACAGTGGGGAGTTGTATGTTTCAGAAACATACAACTCGTATGCTTGGGTAAGTGCCAAAAATGGGGCTAAAAAGCAAATTATGCAAAATCATGTCTATGTTTTACTCGTATAAGTAAGGAAAGTTCCTCTTAACCTATGTACGTATCAGAAGTTACTGCTTCTCTGAATAGAACAGCAGACACAGTGACAATACAGTATTGTATTTTTATAGCACTTTTTGGTTTTCCAACGACTTTCAAGTACATATGGTTCTCAATTTACAATGACTTGACTTACATTTTTCAACTTTAAGGTGATATAAAAGCTATAAGAATTCAGTAGAAACCATACATTAAGTACCCATCCAATCATTCTGTTTTTCACTTTTAGTATAGTGTTCAATATATTGCATTAGATATTCAACCCTTCATTATAAAATAGACTTTTTGTAAAATGACTTTCCCCACATGCAAGCTAAATGTAAGTGTTCTGAGCATATTTAAGGTAGGTTCAGCTATGCTATGAAGTTTAATAGGTTAAATATATGAAATGTATTTTTGACTAATGATGAATTTATCAGGACACATAACTCCATCATAATTCAAGAATCATCTGTGTTTGATGGATTTTGATACTTTCAGTAACTACAGTCATTTGGTTGGACATATTATCAATTTGCACTAGAAGAAACAGAGGAGAACCTGGGGGGAAAGCCAGTTAGCAAGCTTCTGGGTATGTCCTCTTTCTCCTATGTCACCCTCCATATTCTCCATCAAATAAAAGAATATACAACTGAAGGGGAGATTAGTCGCATTCAGCTCTGCTATGCTGCACACCAGCTATACACACAGGCAATCAATATAGTTTGGACACAGCTGATATAATTTGGTGGAACTCTAATTGAATTTTTTCCCTTCTTAATATCATTACACCTACAGAACATCTCCAATTAAGTGTTCCCTCATCAGTCTCAAAATTAAATATCCCAATTGGAACTCATTATCTACTCCCACATAAACCAGCTCCTCATGGCTATTCCCCTTTCTATTATAGGCACCACTGCTTCCAGGGTCCTAAATCTGAAATCCCTGGAGTCATTTCGTTTTCATTCCTTTCTCTATTCCTAAACCCATTTAGTGACTGAATGCTATTGACTAATGTTTGAAATTATTTCTATGCATAATTTCCTTTACTTTATGGGTAAACATTTTGGAATATATTTAAGCAAATCAAGGAATCAGTGAACAAAAGAATGAATCCATAAATAAACAATGAATATTCACCATTCTCATTAAATTTATCTGTAGTACTACAACCTACCTGACCTTAACTGTGTGATGAGTTATTTCTCCTTACACATAAACTTTTTCAAAGTTTATTAAGTTATATTAAAATGTCTCTTATTTTAGACATCGGTTTTACTTGCTCTAAGTCCAGAAAGATAATACTGTTTATATATCATACCATTGCAAGTTTCTGAACCCAAAGGATATTACCTGAACAAATTTAGGCAGATACTGAAAAATTGTTAAATTGTTCCTAGGGCTACTAGGAACAATTTAACGATATTTAAATAATTTAAAATTCATCATTTTACTTGCTAGATGCAGTTGTAACTGAGACTTTTAAAGATCGCACATATTGCATGTTCACATGTACAAAACAGTTAAGTCGTCTTGGTATCGCATTGGTAAATACACACCTAAAAGACAAGGTAAAAAATAAAAACAACAGCTTTCTTACTAGCAAGCAAATGAATGTGATATGAGATAAAATTTTCATGATGAATGATACACATATTCACAAAGTACTAGTTTTTTTTTTTGTTTTTTTTTTTTTTTTGCAGTTTTTGGCTGGGGCTGGGTTTGAACCTGCCACCTCTGGCATATGGGGCCGGCGCCCTACTCAGTGAGCCACAGGCACCGCCCACAAAGTACTATATTTTAAACAGTGTAGCTGGAAATGGAGATGATATGTTCTGGGGAAAAAAAAAAAAAAACTACTAGGTAAAATTTTTTAAAATGTGATTCTTAGGACAAAGAAAACAATGACATCAAAGCTACTTTCAAAGAGTTTGAATAAAGTTGCTTCTGAAATACAACAGTAAAAATCACCCCAACATTTCTATTATTTTATCATATATAACTATTAACACACAATTTATTGTTAATATTATAAAAGTATACTTGATTATTTTGTCTAAAACCCTATAATTTTATATATCCATGTTGGCCTGAAGGAGTTATGAGCGAGGCCGGGTGCCTGTAATCCTAGCACTCTGGGAGGCAGAGGTGGGTGGACTGCCTGAGCTCACAGGTTCGAGACCAGCCTGAGACAGTGAGACCTCATCTCTAAAAATAGTTGGATATTGTGGCAGGCTACTCGGGAGGCTGGGACAAGAGTTTGAGGTTGCTGTGAGCACTCTACTGACTGAGGGTGACAAAGTAAGACTGTCTCAAAAAAAAAAAGTGGTTTAAGGGTATATTTTCTATCGGGAAAATGGATACTGCCTAATACATAAAGTGGTTTTTTATTTTGGCACTCATGATGCTTTTTACAAGGGGTCAGGAAAACAGATATCTTTTGTTTCTAAGCCAAATAATCTGTCTCTGAACCATACGGGCTTCAATATCAGATTTAGCATTTCTATTAGGAATATAAAGGTTCCATAAGGACGTAAGAGCACATTTTCAGAAATATTAGTGTGACAGCTAAAGATTGAAGAAATGAGGTGGTTAAACCTTAAATTTACTTCAGGGAATTTATAATCTAGTGGGGAAATCAACCTAAGTACACGAAAACTTCACCCAAGAATGTATTCATTTGGGTAACAAAATTTTTCTCTGTAATTTGTTTCTATACAGTAAGATGAAAGAAAGACTTGCCACTCTTCAGTAAATAAGTACTATTTTATTCATAACACTCTTCACATATATAAAAAGCAAATATTTATTAACCACCTATCATGTGCCAAGAAGAAGGAAGCAAGTACCATGTCAAAAAAGATTTAGTCAGGCATTGTGGCGAGTGCCTGTAGTCCCAGCTACTTGGGAGGCTGAGGAAAGAGAATCACCTAAGCCCAAGGGTTAGAGGTTGCTGTGAGCTGTGACACCAGAGCACTCTACCGAGGGTGACAAAGTGAGACTCTGTCTCTAAAAACAAACAAACAAACAAACAAACAAACAAACAAAAAACCCCATTACTTTCAGACTGGAATTAGTTTCAGAGAATTTGAGAAAATCTAGATAAGATGGAGACTTTTCTCACACAGGCAGGCCTTCCAAACAGAGGTAGAAACCTAAATAATTTACTGATCAGTATTAGGGCATAAATAAGTTAGTAAATTTTTTTTCTTAATAATTATAGCTAGGATTTGTTGAATAACTAATATATGATAGATATATTAAACCAATATATTTGCATGTACCATTTTATTTAGATCTTGTAACCTAGTGAATTGTCATGGTGATCAAATCCATTTTATTTTATTTTATTGTACTAATTTTAATGGACAACATTGTATATATTTGTTGTCTAAAGCATGTTGTTTTGAAGTAAGTATACATTGTGGAATGGTTCAATTAGGCTAATTAACATAATGCATTACCTCACATACTTATTTTTGTGTGGTGAGACAACTTAAAATTTACTCTGGGCAATTTTCGAGAATATAATACATTGCTTTAAACTACCTGTATAGTTGCCATGCTGTGTAATAGATCTCTAGGACATATTCCTTTTTATCTGACTGGAATTTTGTGTCTTTTAACCAACATGTCCTAAAACCTTTCCCCACTCAGCCCCTGGTAACCCCCATTCTACTCCCTACTTCGAAGAACTCAACCTTTTTAGATTTCACTTACAAGTGAAATCATGC
>CAUYRH010116116.1:0-36981 GCA_963574655.1 Perodicticus potto
TATATATAGGTGTATGGGTTCCTTGGCCAGGAAATGAATGAATACAGTCCCTTCCGCCGGGGGCAAGGTGAATGAGTGTATCAATGAATGGACACAGTCCATCCATGGAATTGAGGCCTAGGAAATTCACAAGAAACTGACTTAGACATAGGAAATGGGGGTTCCATATTTAGTCCCAAGTGTAAAGTGAAGGAGACACCAAGGCACAGGTGTCTCCTCAGCAATTGTCCAGCCTTTTTGGCTATTAGAGCCTCTGGTGGGCATTGGAGGTCCCCGTCCTTGCCTGTCATCCAGCCCGCTGGCTCTTTAGCTGGCTGCCGCAGCACCAACACCACCAAGGAGGAGGCGGCAGGTCCACCGGCTCCGCTGAGCTGGCTATGGTGCCAGATGTCCTGCATCAATTCTCCCTCTCCGAGTAGAAACCCCAACTGCTGTTAGAGAAAAGGGGCAAAGACTCGATCTAAAAAGTTGACTTTTTTATTATTGTACACAGCTATGATTCAATAAAAAATAAATAAATAAATAAAATAAATTTAAAAAGTTGACTTTTTGAGAGATAAAAAAAATCAGCACATCTTTAGCCAGTCTAACTCAAAAAAGAGAGAGAAGACCCAAATAAGTAAAATCAAAGATGAAACAGGAAGCATTACAACTGATATGCAAAAATCTAGTGGATCATTTGAGACTACTGTGAGCAACTATATTTCAATAAATTGGAAGACCTAGAAGAAATGGATAAATTTCTAGACACATACCAACTGCCAAACAGAGTCCATTTAACCAAACATTAAATCCAAACAAAAGTCCAAAATCTGACTAAGCCAATAACAAGTAACAAGATAGAAGCAGTAATAAAAAGTTTCCCATCAAAGAAAAGCCCAAGACCTAATGGCTTCACTGCTGAGTTCTACCAAGCATTCAAAGAACTAATACTTTTTTCACTTAAACTAGTACAAAAAAAATCAAGGAGGAATGAATACTCCCAAACTCATTCTGAGACTTATCATCCTGACCCGAAAACCAAAGACACAACCACTAAAACTATAGGCTAATATCTTTAACAAATGTAGATGCAAAAAAACCTCAAGAAAATTGTAGCAGACTAAATTCAACCTCACATTCAAAAGATTATTCATGGTGCATCATGATTAGGTGTGAGTCATTCTAAGGAAGCAAGGATAATTGAATTTGCACAAATCAAACAGTGTGATACATAATATCAACAGAACAAAGGACAAAAAGCATATAATCATTTTAATTGATGATGGAAAAGTATTCAGTAAAATTCAATGTCCCCTTATAATAAAACACTCTTTAAAAATTGAGTATAGAAGGAATGTATCTAAGCAATTCCCTCCTAATGGAGGAATCATATTATCTGACTTCAAGTTATACTGCAGAGCTACAGTAATGAAAACAGCATGGCATAAAAAAGTCAAACAGACCAATAGAACAGACTCGAGAATCAAAAAATAAACCCACACATCTATAGTGCACAAGGTCCCAAGAACAGACAGTGGGGGAAAGATAGTCTCTTCAATAAATGGTGCTAGGAAAGCTAACTATATGTAGAAGAATGAAACTAGACCCATATCTTTGTCCATACACAAAAATCCAATCAAAATGGATTGAAGACTTATATCTAAGGCCTGAAACTATGAAACTACTAAAATAAAACTTTAGGGAAATGCTTCAGGACATTGGTCAGGGGAAGAACGTCTTCAGTAATACCCCCAAAGCACAAAAGCAAAATTGGACAAATGGGATCAGATCAAGCTAAAAAGCTTCTGCACAGCAAACAATCAATGAAATGAAGACACGACCCAAAGAAAGGGACAGAATATTCACAAACTACCCATCTGACAAGAAACTAATAACTAGAATACATAAGGAACTCTAGCTACTCAATAGGAAAAAATCAAATAATCTGACTAAAAGATGGGCAAAGGCTCTGAATATTTGATAGACTAAGTTTCCGAGGGATTTATTTGTTATGCATCAGGCATAAAAACTGTATAACAAGACTATGAGGTAGGAACTATTATCATCATTTAACAGATAAGGAAACTGAGACACAGAAAAATTAATCTTCTCCAAAGTCACGCAGCCCTATTAGAAGGAGCAAGGATTTACGCCTAGGCTCTCTAGTTCCAGAATTCTTGCTTCTAACATAACCTACTGCACTTCTGTCCCCAGAATGGTGCAATAGCATCTAGGAGCCATGGGTGACATGTTTCAAGTCAGGACATGTATTTTGCAAGAAAGTAGAAGATGAATGATGATCTAGAATGTAAATGTGCTCTCCCTGGTGTCAGCAGCATCAGTGCTGCATTTGTTGAAGTCCCACTATGTTCCAGTTTGTGCTACTTCAAAACAATTGGTCCTCCCATAGCAGCTATAGAACCATGATTCTATTTCTGAAATTTGGACAAAAGGTTTTTGTTATAAAAATAAATAAATAAAATAAAACTAAAATGGTATTCAGCCTGCTGGGTAGTAGAATTTTAATTGATTCTATAAAAATCCATAGCCTAGCAGCCAAACATATTCATGTGAGAAATAACTGAACAATTCACAATAGAATCAAATGGTGCTGCAGACGCAGGAAAAATCAGCTGGTAATACTTTATTTACAGCCCACCTACAATGAAATTGAGAAGTTTCACCTGACACTAGTTGATGGGGCCATCTAGAACTATCTATTCTGCAGCATTTCACAATGTCCTAAGGAAAAAAATCTAGAGATCATACTTAAGTTTTAATCCAACTTTTATACAATTTCCAGAACAGTGTGACTACATGGAAGTGCTCCTCTTTTCTCAGATATTTAACTGTATCATGTTGTTTTCATCCATCAGTTTTCAACAACATTTACTGAGAATTATACCAAGGATTGTGACTTAACTGACAGCACCACATAAATTTTCCAGTACCTGAATTATTGGAGGAAGTAGGATGTCAATATAATGTCATAACATACTTTATTCAATATCGGTGGCAATAAACTTCCGAATGAGCTATGATATACTGTAATTTTTCTGTGTTAATAGAGGATAGAGTTGCCTGGGTTTAAATTTTATAGCCTCCTTTTAACAACAGTTACAATTTTATTGGTCTTCTTCAAAAAATTCTTTAGGAAATACCTTGTCTCTTCCTATCCTCCATCAAGGATTAATAAGGTCAAAATGTAGCAGTTGTAAGCTAAAAATGTACAGTCAAGAATTATCATCTTCTATAATGTGAATTATCAAGATGTGTTGACCAGCCATAAGAAATGCCAATGCCAGCACTGAGATAGGAATATGTGGAAAGTAGGACTGCCTAGTGCATGGAGGCTTTAGCTTTGAACTCTTATGTTTGTTAAGAGTTTTTCTCATCCATAAAATAACTTCTCATGATTTTTGTGAGAATTTCATGTGTTAAAGCATCTAATATGGTGCTTCATTCAGCAGAGAGCTAAATAATATCATTTCTCTTTTCCTCCTTCTAATTTAACCTCTCAGCAGCTCATGACCCAGAAAGCCTCTTTTTCCTTCTTGATAACCCTCTTCTCTTAGGTTCTCTCATTTTTTCTCTGTCTTCTGGCATCTTTAAGCCTCCTTTGCTGGCTCTTCCTCATCTATGCAATCTCCAAACATTAGATTCCTTTAGGCTCGACACTAAGCTCTCTTCTATTTTTTGTTGGTTTGTTTTTAGTTTTCTTCTATTTTTTCTCTAAATTCTCTCATGAGGCAAACTCATCCTCCCCCGGACCTCAAAGAGGATCTACCTATGAAATCAACAGTTCAGTTCTCTCCTATTAATTTCTGACTCATACATCCTTCATATCCACTTGCTATCTTAACATGAAGATCCTGCCAACATCCCACGATCTCATGTTAAAAACTAACTTTTTTTTATTAAATCATAGCTGTGTATAATAATGCAATCAAATTTTTAGCATGACCCTGATGATCAGGCCTGCCCTGACCTGCCCCTTCTCCAGATTTCCCTTTCCTTAACAGCGCTCCACTGTCTTCCCAGTGGATCCAGCCAGCAATCTGGGCATAACCTGATTCTCTCTCCCTTCCAAACCTCTGTAAGCTGATCCTCATGTTCCCTTTCTATTCTAAAGTCTGGACTTCTTAAAGCTGGTCAAAAGAATCAGTAGACTTCAAAATCCTCCCGTTAAGTATGTCTTAAAGATTATTTATGAATGAAGGAATTGGTCACAAGCATAAAAATGGTTTAAAGGCTAAGAGTATTCCTTAGAACACTGGTTCTATAGAACATTAGTAGACTTCAGAAAAGGTATCCATGGCCAAATAATTTTGGAAAATTCTAGAATAAAAGAAATTAAGCAGGTTTTCACTGTCATTGTTGTTTTTACTCCAGGACTTTCCAGAATTTTTAAATAGTCCTTAGGAATCCATGACAGGAACACAATCCAGGTGTTACATATTCACCCCCTTGTAATTTATTTGGTCAAAGGGCTCAGAGCCAACTTTATTCTTATCTGGGTCACCTTCAGTTTCCCCAAAGACTACTATTCACTTCACATCTTATTTTCATCTGGAACTTCTTGATTCCTTTTCCTCTTCTTCCTAACATTCCTTGTCTTGTAGACATCAACCAAGGAGTATGTGTGAAGCTTGCCATGCTTCCTTAACTGGCCTTTATTTCCCACAATCACAAGTACACCAAACAAGTCTCCATAAAAATATCAAACATTCCTGAAGGCTTGGAGAGGCAAGGAGCATTACATCACAGAAACGTAAACACCTTAGAATCAAAGATTAGACATCTCCATTCTTAAAGGTCCTCCAGTCACCATTGCAGCAGGAATCTCTCATTGGCCACCCTTGGTCATTTACTCCACGGTCCTCACACATTGCCTAATCTCTCTCCTTTTTTTTTTTTTTTTTTTGTTTGTTTGTTTGTTTTGCAGCTTTTGGCTGGGGCTGGGTTTGAACTCGCCACCTCTGGCACATGGGACTGGCGCCTTACTCCGTTGAGCCACAGGTGCCGCCCCCTCTCTCCTTGTGCTTACGCCCAACCTTTCCTCTCTTCTCTACTCTTCTTGGATTTTTTTCCCCTTTTAAATTGCGTGGTTGTGGGAAGCCGCGGGGGACTCCCCCCGCTTTTGCTCCTGCTATGGCTGAGGTTTGACCTTCACTGAGAGGAAACTGGCAGAAGCCAAAACAGGGAGTAAAAAGTCCAGATGCTCAGAACTAGAGATAAACAGCAAGGCAGTTTTAAGGCAAAGAGCACAGCAGTTCCCAAGGAGTAAGAGAGTGCCAAAGAGAACCTTAATTGACCTTTTTTCCCTGGGAGAATATAAAAGGATGGTGTCAAAATAAAGTGTGGTCTCAGTCTCAGGCTCAGCCTGACTGAGTCCATTACCCTGTGTGTGTGTGAGTCTTTTTTCATCCCAGCGCCCCCTCCTCAGAACCTCGCTAGTGGACGGCCGGTCCGTCAATAAACAGACTACTATTATTACTTCAAGATCTAGTGCCTATTATTTTAACATAGTTATCAAACACAAACCAACTTTAAAATGCTATCCTTCACAAAGGTAAGAGTGTATGTGTATGTTCTCAAAGAAAATATCTAGACTCAATCACACCTGGGAACAGAAACACACTCACTTTTGGAGCCTTTTATAGCACTAGTATTAGAGGATGAGATAAACCTATGTTATAGTGCTAACCTTATTAAAAACCTGGGGGCAGGGTATGGTGGCTTACACCTGTAATCCTAGCACTTAGGGAGGCCAAGGTGGGTGGATGACTGAGGCCACAAGTTGAAGACCTTGTCTCTACCAAAAAAAAAGAAAAGAAAAACAGAAAAATTAGCTGGTGTGATGGTGCACACCTGTAGTCCTAAGGAGGCTATAGCAGAAGGGCCGCTTGAGCCCAGGAATTCAAGTCTGCTGTGAGCTATGATTGAACAACTGCCCTCCAACCTGGCTGACACAGTGAGACCCTGTCTCAAAAACAAAACACAAACCTTAAATCTGTCCATCTAATACTGGCTGTATGTTAAGAGTATGCTAGTACAAAATTAAAACAAGTCCCCCTTATGAATTAGCACCTATTCTTGGTAGAGAATAACAAAACAGCAATTTTAGTGACCAGTAAACTAAGATTGAAAAAAAATACACGGAAGTATATACCACTTTTATGATTCCTATTAACATTACTTTCAACCACTTTTTTATTGATACAAATATTTGTTATGTGTTTATTGAGAACATGTGACATATTGTTACATGCATAGACACTGCAATGATCAAGTCTAGGTATTCAGGGTATCCATGACCTTGAGTATTTATCATTTCAATGTGTTGAGAACATTTCAAGTTCTCTCTTCTAGCTATTTTGAAATACATAATACATTGCTGTTAACCACAGTCACCCTAGTCTGCTATCGAACATTAGAACTCATTCCAAATCTCTATTTAAAGGTCTATTTGTACCCATTAACCAATCTCTTCTTATCACTCCCCATCCTGTTCAGCCCACCCACATGCCCTTCTCCCAGCCTCTGGTATCTATCACTCTATTTTCTACCATGAGATCAACTTTTCTAGCTCCAACATGAGCTAAACAGTATTTGTCTTTCTATGTCTGGCTTATTTGACTTAATATAATGACCTCCAGTTCTACCCCCTGTTGCTGCAAATGACAGGATTTCATTATTTTCTATGGCTGAATAGGGTTTTCTTACTATACTTTCAACCACTCTAAAACATGCAAATCAAGACAGCAAAGAAAGCTAATTTGCTAAATTTGTCTTTTACATGTTATTAAACAGAAAGTAAATGTATCATTATAGTTTTCACATTGTGTCAGCAATCCAAATAATGGTATTTTTTCCCAACCAACAAGGTTAAGGTACAAAATTTCCATTCATTAACCAAACTTTTCTTAACTTGGTATTAATGCCTCTAAACAGTCAGCAGTGACCATACATATGTATCACTTAAGACCTACTAACTGGCACCATAAATTCAAAATCAGGGAACAAACAGTTTAATAAACATAAGAGTAAAAGTATCTCATACTGGTACTTTACACAGAAGCTCCACTAGACGAAAATAAGTTTCAGCCGGTCATAGTGCCTCATACCTGTAATCCTAGCACTTTTAGAGGCCAAGGCAAGAGGACTGCTTGAGCTCAGGAGCTCGGAGCACTAGCCTGAGCAAGAGCAAGACTCTGTTTCTACTAAAAATAGAAAAATCAGCCAGATGTTGTGGCAGGCACCTGTAGTGCCAGCTATTCCAGAGGCTGAGGCAGGAGGATCACCTGAGCCCAAGAGTTTGAGGTTGCTCTGAGCTAAGCTGACATCAAGGCACTCTAGTCTAGGTAACAGAGTAAGACTCTGTCTCAAAAAAAAAAAAAAGAGTGAAAGAGAGAGTACTGAATACAGAGAAGTTTGAGAACCACCAGGCTAGAAAATCAGCATCACTGTAAAATGCCTACACGTCAGGAAAAGGCAAGAAAGAACACAAAACTATGGCAATTTTTCTTTTCAGAATGTAATTTCTAAGCATGGTAAAAAGTAAGCATAATGAAACCTTTGCTGGTAGCCAGTTCTATAGTTGTAAAGTCTATTTAAATCTATGTAACATCAAAGTGAATGGCAAGGAGATGAATACTATCTTGTCTACCAGAGGTCCCCTGTGACACTTGTTAAAATTACCAAGGAGAGGGGCGGCACCTGTGGCTCAAAGGAGTAAGGCGCCAGCCCCATATGCCAGAGGAGGTGGGTTCAAACCCAGCCCTGGCCAAAAACTCCAAAAAAAAAAAAAAAAAGTTACCAAGGAGAGATATTAACCTACTTTAACAGATTTTCAAAGAATATAAAACAAACTCATCTATTTTGGGAAAAGAGGCCCAATAGTCTACTTACCGTACAAGAAAAGTATGCCTGGTTTAAAGTCACCAGAACCTATTTACTTCTATCTGATACACATGCATCTGGGAACCTCTAAGAAACTTTGAACTGCTAAAAATTGCAAAAAAAAAATCTTAAAAGAAAAATCCTTCAGTACCCAATCTTAACTGCTACATGTGAAACCGTACAAACAACCTAAAATGTTTCTACTATGGTAGAACAAAGATCCTTGTACAAACAAGGATTGTTCATCAGTCTTACACTGCCTTTCAGTCAGGATAATATAGCTCCATTCCTCTGAATGCTCATTCAAGCTTCCAATAGGTGCACCTAAGTATCATTTTACAGGGGGATATACTGAGGTAAATTGAGAGGATCAGATGCAGTCACATGAAGAATCAGTATTAGAACAAAGATTAATAACTTCCAACTATCCTCTTAACCAAGAATCTGAAATAAAAGTTAAAGCACAAAATTCCTGAGCTCATGAAACTTCTAAAAGCTGTAAGAGAATCAGAAAGTAAAAGGTGATCAATGTTGAGCTATTGAAAAACTAAAAAGTTTATTGTCTTTTTGCTTTGTTTCCAAATTCCAAACTGGAATTTTTTTTTTTTTTTTTTTGTAGAGACAAGAGTCTGACTTTATCGCCCTCAGTAGAGTGCCATGGCGTCACACAGCTCACAGCAACCTCCAACTCCTGGGCTTAAGCTGTTCTCTTGCCTCAGCCTCCTGAGTAGCTGGGACTACAGGCACCCGCCACAGTGCTCTTCTATTTTTCTGGGGTATTTTTGCAGTTAGGCCGAGGCTGAATTTGAACCCGCCACCTTCGGTATATGGGGCTGGCGCCCTACTCAATGAGCCACAGGTGCCGCCCTCCAAACTGGAATTTTTAGCTAAATTAAGTGCAGTGTTACTACCTCAATTAATTCCCAACTGACCAAAAATTGGAATATTTTTCTTTTCAGAAGTTGCCCTACAGTGTGTAACTTAAGAGGAGTGATCCAATCCCTCTGGTCTCAGTAAACAAGGAGAGAAAGTGAACCCAACGGATACTGCTATAATGGAACAGCAGTCACTAGTCTCTGTTCTAAACAATCCCTCCCATCTAGAGCTTTGGCTAAAATTATATGGTCTCAAATTATCTTTCTAAGAATTCACCAGGATCTCCAAATTATAAATCAAAGAAGCTACACCAGAACAACACCATAAGCACTACTAACACAAGATGACAATGACTATCCCTTTATCCACATACCTGTAGTCCCAGGTTTTCTCAGTCTCAGCCCTCCTGACATTTTCAGCTCAATAATTCTGTGTTGTAGGGAGCTGTCCTATGTACTGTAGCATGTTTGGCAGCCTCTCTGGCCTCTACCCACTAGATGACAGTAACAATCCTCCCCTGGCCCCCAGATGTGACAATCAAAAACGTCTACATAGGCCAGGCACGGTGGCTCACACCTGTAATCCTAGCACTCTGAAGACCAAGGCGGGTGGATTGCTTGAACCCGGAGTTCCAGACCAGCCTGAGCAAGAATGAGACCCCATCTCTAAAAAATAGCCAGGTGTTGTGGCAGGCACCTGTAGTCCCAGATACTTGGGAGGCTAAGGCAAAGAGGATCACTTGAGCCCAAGAGTTTGAAGTGGTTGTAAGCTATGAAGCTGCAACAATCTACCAAGGGTGACAAAATAGGACTCTGTCTAAAAAAGAGAAAAAGTCTATAGATGTCACCAAATGTTCTCTAGGGAATGAAGCTATCCCCCACTCATTGAAAACCACTGCTCTACACTATCTCCTTTATAGCTCATTAGGCTGTGGAGAGAAGAAACAGAAGTCAGCACCAAAAAACTTCTTATTCTTTTTTTTTTTTGAGACAGAGCCTCAAGCTATCACCCTTGGTAGAGTGCTGTGACATCACAGCTCACAGCAACCTCCAACTCCTGGGCTTAAGTGATTCTCTTGCCTCAGCCTCCCAAGTAGCTGGGACTACAGGCGCCTGCCACAATGCCTGGCTATTTTTTGCTTGCAGTTGTCATTGTTGTTTGGCAGGCCCAGGATGGATTTGACCCTGCCAGCTCTGGTGTATGTGGCTGGTGCCTTAGCTGCTTGAGCTACAGGTGCCTAGTCAAAGCTTCTTATTCTTAAACACCTTCTAATTTGACTATAGAGAAAAAGAATCAACCCACACCTTCTTCCTTCTTCTAAACATCTGAAAGGCCTTAGTTAGCATCCTCTTCTTAAATGTAAGTGAAGGTCATAAAAAGCCAATAAACATAAAGAAACACAAAGTGTTAGCATCCAGGGGTAATTCCCAAAAAATACAAGAAATTACATCTGCAGTGAGTTTTTTAATTTTTAGTATTTTTCTTTCTTCCTCACACTGAAAAGGTCCCACAAATTTCCCTAATATATATACATCTATTTATCAGAAGAATTGCAAGGCTAGAACTAGCCTTCTACCAGTAAGATCTCCTAGGGAATACATGTACACATATGTGCTGACGTTATATATTCAAACATCACAAGGTAGCACCTGTATTTTGTATTGTTGTAGCCTTTTATATAAAGACCTCAAAACAGTAAAGTTACTAATTGTTAAATGTAATGACTGGGTGTTTTAACTCTTATCATTCAATCAAAAAATATTTAGGTTGAGGCTTGGCACCTGTGGCTCAAGTGGTTAAGATGCCAGCCACATACACCTGAGCTGGCAGGTTCGAATCTAGCCCGGGCCCGCCAAACAACAATGATGGCTGCAACCAAAAAATAGCCGGGTGTTGTGGCGGGCACCTGTAGTCCCAGCTACTTGGAAGGCAGAGGCAGGAGAATCGCTTGAGCTAGGAGTTGGAGGTTGCTGTGAGCTGTGATACCATGGCACTTTACCCAGGGCGACAGCTTGAGGCTGTGTCTCAAAAAGAAAAAAAAAATTAGGTTGAAAGCAAAAGGATTGCCAGGAGTTCAAGACCAGTCTGAGCAAGAGTGAGAGCCTGGGGTGGCACCTGTGGCTCAAGGAGTAAGGTGCCGGCCCCATATACCGAGGGTGGCCAGTTCAAACCCAGCCCTGGCTAAAAAACTGCAAAAAAAAAAAGAGTGGTCTCTACAAAAAATAGAAAAATTAGCCCAGCATGGCAGTGTGCCTGGAGTCCCAGCTTCTCAGTAGGCTTAAACAGGAGGGTCACTTAAGCCCAGGAGTCTGAGGTTGTAGTAAGCTATGATGATGCCACTGCACTCTAGGCCAGACAACAGAGACTGTCCCCCCACACACACCAAAAAAGGAAAAATGTGATAAGCTACTACTATATAGCATTATATGCTAGATAATTAGACAGACTTTTTAGTCATTAAGCAGCCAATAAGAGTTTAAGGTAATCTAATAATTAAAACCTCTAAAACCCAGCTCAAATCACTAAATTGCTTCCTCCAGGTCAGTAACACTATTAACATTAGACCCCTCTCTGGAGAATCATGCAACTTAGAAAGCAACATCAGTGAGTTTAGAGTCCAAGTGTCACAAAGTCTTTAAGAAATCTACTTCTCACAGCCAGACCTTATGGTAGGAGTCTGTAGTCCCAGCTAGTAGGGAGGCTGAGGTAGGATCGCTTGAACCCAGGAATGTGAGGTTGCCGTAAGCTAGGCTAATGCTAAAGCCATGCCACTCTAGCCTGGAGCAACAGAGTGAGACTGTCTCAGAAAAAAAAAAAAAAAAATGTTTGTTCGCTATTCTTATTAAGGGGTTGTTCAAACATTCTCCTAGAATTGGCTCAGCACCTGTGGCTCAAGCAGCTAAGGCGCCACCTGAGCTGGCAGGTTCGAATCTGGCCCGGGCCGGCCAAACAACGACTGCTGCAACCAAAAAATGGCTGGGTGTTGTGGTGGGCACCTGTAGTCCCAGCTACTTGTGAGGCAGAGGCAGGAGACTCTCTTGAGCCCAGGGATTGGAGTTTGCTATGAGCTGTGATGCCACAGCACTCTATCCAGGGTGACAGCTTGAGGCTCTGTCTCCAAAAAAGAAAAATTTCTCAACAAATATTCACTTAGAATAGAGACTCTTTTTTAAAGCCCACCAGATAATAACACCACTAAATACAGGGTGTATATTTCCTTTTTAAAATTCTCTTCATGCTTTCTCATTTCTTAGTATCTTCTTTCTATATGAAACTTTGTCTTCTTATGTGGGAGGATCCAAACCAGAGACACACAAAGCTAAAATGGATTGATCAGGATTAGCATTAAAGAATGTTATTTCACCAAGTTAAATGGATTCAGCCTACATGCTGCTTAACCTCAGAAGTTACAAACAAAACTATTTCTCTTACTGCAGACAGTTAACAGGGCTCATCAATCCTTTAGAGAAGCAGAACTGACAAGAAAAACAATAAAACAAAAACCTAAGGGTAGTTTCAGGGCTAAGCCTTGAGTAAGGTATTACTATTGCCTACACATACCTCCTAAAGTATCAAGAAGTGCTATATCCTAAAGATTAGAGAAGGGAGAAGAAATAGAAGATTTATTAAATCTTGCAACAGTGAATAGCAACTTAAAGATCAGAAAAGCAAAGACCACAAAGTTCAACAAGGCATCACAATTCAACATGTCACTGGTCACACACACTGGCTGAATTCCAGAGTTCCTCTCTATGATGAGAGAGTTCTGGAGGCTCTGATGTCTGCAATAAGAAAATAAGGCACCTGCTCTTCCCAGCACTGAAATATGGCAAAAAGCACATAAACACAGCAAAATCAGCAAGCAAACCCAAGGAGCTTTTAGATCAAACTATGACTATGAAGTTGGGGGTGGAAGAAATAGAGAGGAAAGAAAACGACATAAAAAACCTGAATAAACTTTAGGGTGAAATGGCTATAAAATACCCTATTGGCGCTTATTCACAGGACTCTTATTTGTGTTTCAAGAAATAAGATATACCGACACACTTTAGAAGGCTTTTCTCCCTAGACTGTATCTGAGACACTATAAATACAGGGGTAAATGGTCAGGTCTTAAGCCTGAACCTGGACGCTTCTAAGGTAAAGAACCACAACTAATTCCATAAAGCCAGAGTTCAAGGATAAGATCACCTTCACCCTGGTGTAGTTCCCTGAAGTAGTTCTGGGTTTGGGGTGCGGGTCCTGGCACTGGGTAGCATGCAGCAGGAGAGTTTTCTCCACAAACACCGCACTACCTCTCCAGGGGCTAACACATGCTGGCAGAAAATGGTGAAAACCAATTTTATGTCAGAGGAAACAGTACCCAACAGTCTATCCTGGATCTTTCTTAAGTCAAGAGAGAGAGTAGGGGCGGGGAAAACAAATTTTGTGTCAGAGGAAGCAGTCCCCAAGTCTGTCCTGGATCTTCTTTTTTTTTTTTTTTGAGACGGAGTCTCACTTCATCGCCCTCGGTAGAGTGCGTGGCGTCACAGCTCACAGCAACCTTCAGCTCTTGGACTTAGGCGATTCTCTTGCCTCAGCTTCCCGAGTAGATGGGACTACAGGCGCCCGCCACAACGCCCGGCTTGTCCGGGATCTTTTTTAAGTCAAGGCAGGAGAAGCGGAAAGAGAGTTGGTACTAAACACACTGGCAGCCTGACAGCCAAAATAAACCATATTGAAACAGTATGTCCTGCCTTCTTCCTGCAGCCATTTCCTTCAGTAGTGACAGGGAGAGCAGGCACACTGCAAGTTACTAGTTCACTGCAGTTTTCCCTTTCACTAGCACTGAAGCCACTGAAGACCAAACACCCCCTTTCTGCCCAGCTACCTTCCAGACCCTCTGTCCGGTGCGCCCTTCCTTCCCTAGAGACACGCGAATGGAGACAATCCTCAGCAACCCGCTACTGCTTCACTGAGGATGGGGGAGGCGGAGGATCTGGTGGGAAGTGGAAAAGGTAACAGGGGAAGGTGAGAAGCGACAGCGAGAAGACGCGGGCGGGAGGGTCATCGTGAGAGGGAGATACTGTGAAGAGTGCAAGAAAATTAGGGGACAGTTGTCAGATGAGAGCTTATTAGGGGCGGCAGAAAGCAGGGGGCAGGTAAGAAAGGGAGAGGAAACGAGGGATGGGGGGGCAGCCGAGGCCGCAGAGCTGGGCAGGGCCCTCCAGAGGTTGGGACCCGCGACCGGAGACGGCGGGCCGGGGGTTCTCGGAAGAGCGACGCCAGGGGATTCGGGGGTGTGCAGGAAGCTTAAGACCCGGTTCCGGGACTTTGGCGCCAGGCATCTGTGCGGAGCCGGAGCGCAGAGGTCATGGACTCTTACCGGTAGTTTGGGGTGAACCTCGCCTTTACAAAAGTGGCAAAAAAACCGATGCGCAGCTACCGCGGCGCCCGCATCGGCCCCGGCCGCCGAGGCCTCCGCCATTTTTGTCCTCCGCGGCTGCTGTCCGAGAGGGCAGTCGGCGTGCTCCTCGCCAGGCCGCTCCCTCCCCGGCTGCGGTCCCAGCGCCGCCGCCGCCGCCGCCTCCTCTGCGCGGCCTGCCGCTCCAGCGCCCGCGCGGTCACGTGAGCCTGCCGGGCCCGGAGAGGCGGCGGCGCGGACGGCGACCCGGCGGCCCGCCCCCGGCTCCACACAGGCGCAGGAAGCAGCGTCCGTCCGCCGCGGCCAGCCCGCCGGCTCCTTAGACAGCCTCTCTCCGGTCCTCCAGCCTGCCAGCGAGAAGAAAGAAAGAGCGTCCCCGGAAGCCAGCGAAACTCCAGGGTAGAGCGGCGCGCGTTTTCTCCTTTTCCGCGTCCCTTCGGCGGCCGTCCTCTTCCGAGAGAGGGCCGTGGGCTCCCCCTCTGCTCCGGCGGCTCGCGGGAGTCACAGGAAGCTGTTGTGGGGAGCGCGAGGGCGTTAGGCTTGGAGCCTTTGGATTGTACTGACCCTGAGGTTAGTGGAAAATGCTGTCTGAACGAGGCTTCCGTGACTCTGGAACAAGAGAGACCAATTTGAGAAGCGGAATCTGCGTGGAGAGAGTGACGAGCTAGGAGCCAAGCAAGGGTCTAGAGATCTCCAAAGGCACGGAGATGGGTGGAATGGGTCTATCTTGGGATGCTGAGGCTTAGACTGGGCTTCTAAGGAATTGAGAGAAATAAATTAACAATGTTTGGTAGCAGTTTGTGTTAAGGGAGTAATCAAACAACTATGTCCGTTTCTGTCTTGTTTTGTCAAAGTCTAGAAATTTCAGACTTAAATATTGACCTGCAAGGAACATAACTTCATTTCCCATTTGAAACACTGTGCTAAGAAACTATCTTTTACCACCTACCTTTTTTTTTTTTTCACAGCAACCTCCAGTTCTGGGGCTCAGGCGATTCTCTTGCCTCAGCCTCTCGAGTAGCTGGGACTACAGGCGCCCGCTACAACGCCCAGCCATTTTTTGGTTGCAGTTTGGCCGAGGCCGAGTTTAAACCCAACACCCTCGCTACTCACTGAACCACAGGCGCCGCCCTACCACCAACCTTTTTCTAAGTTGTCATTTTCTTTCTGGGTTGGGCATGACACTGGCTATTAACTCCCAGTGGGCTGTGAACAGTGACCAGAATTCTTCCAAGCATTGAAGTGTAGAATCTAAAGACTGGCAGACTGCAAAATCATCTCCTCCCAATCTTTAAAAAAATTAAAATCACACATAAATCCCTTAAAGATAAATTCGATATATAGTCTTCCAGTCTTATTCGTAAATGTTTTCCTTTTTATTTGCAATAATTGAATTTTAGTTGACACTTTTTTAGCAGTTTGCTTCTATCACTTAATATGAAAAATTTTCTGGTTCGGCGCGTGTGGCTCAACGGGCTAAGGCGCCAGCCACGTACACCTGAGCTGGCGGGTTCGAATCCAGCCTGCACCCGCCAAACAACGAGGATGGCTGCAACCAAAAAATGGCCGAGCGTTGTGGCGGGCGCCTGTAGTCCCAGCTACTTGGGAGGCGGAGGCAGGAGACTCGCTCAAGACCAGGAATTGGAGGTTGCTGTGAGCTGTGATGCCATAGCACTGACAGCTTGAGGCTCTGTCTCATAAATATATATATATATATATATATATATGAATAATTTTCTATGCTAAGAATTATCTATTTTAAATGCTGGCATGGTATTCCATTCTCTGAGTATGCTACAATTTATTATTAGACATTAGGTTTTTTCCAGTATACCAATAGTATAAAGAGAACCAGTGATTTTTAAAAATTATTTCCTTGAAACATATATCTAAAATGAATATATGTTTGTTTGAGACAAGGTCTCACTGTGTCACCTAAGCTAAAGTATAGTGGCATCACTGTAACTCACTGCAACCTCAAACTCCTGGGCTTAAGCATTCCTCCTGCCTCAGCTTCCCAAGCAGCTAAAACAACAAGCACACATCATCAGGGCCAACAAATTTTTCTGTTTTTTGTAGACACAGGTCTTGCTTTGCTAAGGCTGGTCTCAAACTCCTGGCCTCAAGTTATACTCACCCCTCAGCCTCCCAAAATGTTAGGATTACAATATGGGCATGAGCTATTGCATTTGGCCAATATGCAAGAATTTTTTTTTTTTTTTTTTTGAGACAAAGTTTTACTCTGTTACCCAGACTAGAGTGCCTGGTCACAGCCTATCTTACAGCAACCTCAAACTCCTGGGCTCAACCAGTTCCCCTGCCTCACCTCCCTAGTAGCTAAACTAAAGGTGCTTGCCACCACACCTGTCTGATATTTCTATTTTTAGTGGGGACAGGAGTCTCACTTTGATCAGGCTGGTCTCCAACTCCTGAGCTCAAACAATCCTCCTGTCTCAGCCTCCCAGAGTGCTAGATGTAAATTACTGATATGCAAGATTTTAAGGCTTTTGAACATGTAAATTATTTTTTTTTGTCTCTGTCACCCAGGCTGCAGTGCAGCGATGTAATCATAGCTCATTGCAGTTTTACACTCCTGGACTCAAGTGATCCTCTTGCCTCAACCTCCCAAGTAGCTGGGACCAAGGCATGTGCCACCACACTTAGCTATATTTTTATGGTTTTGTAGACATGAGGTTTCACTGTGTTGCCAGTCTCAAACTCGTGGCCTCAAGTTCTCCTCCTGCCTCAGCCTCCCATAGTGCTGGGATTGCAGGTATGAGCCATTGTACCCAGCCAGAATACATGAATTTACATTCAGCAGCTCTACTCCCAACATGAAAGAAAAACTTTCCATTATATAGTTTTGGTTGTTTTTTTTTTCCCCCTAGCACTGAGACTCTCTAGTACAATGACTCAAGCAGAAATTAAGCTATGTTCTTTGTTACTACAAGAGCATTTTGGAGAGATTGTAGAAAAAATTGGAATTCACCTAATCAGAACTGGCAGCCAACCACTAAAAGTAATTGCCCATGACACAGGAACATCGCTGGATCAGGTATGTTTAAATGACAATAATTTGTTCTCTTTCTTTAATCTATCTTTGAATACTGTTACTTACTCCCCACCCTGGAAAATCGAGAAAGCCTCCTCCAGTATGAGAACAGTGTTAAATGGAAGGAAAAAGGATAGGACTTAGGTCTCTGAGTTCTGCTTCTCAATCTGTTCCTAGTTCATTAATGTCTTCTTAGGCAAATCTTTGCTCTTTTCATGCCCTATCTCATTTATTTACAATGAGTCTACTAATCTCAATATTACCTTTAAGGAGTGAGAATGGTAGAAGGAAAGTAAATTGTGCTTAGAAACATAAGGATCAGAGGAAATATGTGCATCACAGCAAGTAATCTTCACGATTGTTTCTCTTGGTATGTGATTCTCATTACTCCACTAGAGAGAGGAAATAAGCACAGAGATTCTAATCCAGCCATCTTCTAATACTTAGTAAAATATTGAACAAAAAATTGCCAACAATAATGTTCTCAGATTTTTCCTCTCTTTGGGTCCTGTGTAGGTGAAGAAAGCCCTTTGTGTCCTCATCCAACATAACCTGGTGATTTATCAAGTGCACAAACGTGGTGTGGTAGAGTATGAAGCCCAGTGCAGCCGGGTATTGCGGATGCTTAGGTATCCCCGGTATATCTATACTACCAAAACACTGTACAGTGACACTGGAGAGCTGATTGTTGAGGAGCTGCTGTTGAATGGCAAACTGACAATGTCAGCTGTCGTGAAGAAGGTGGCCGATCGGCTCACAGAGACCATGGAGGGTAGGTTCTGTATCTATAGATAGCCACAGGAGCAAATATTCAGCTGTTTAAGGCCATTTTACCTGCCTCTTCTCTCCTGTTGTATAGATGGCAAGACCATGGACTATGCTGAGGTATCAAACACATTTGTGCGACTGGCAGACACACACTTTGTACAGCGTTGCCCCTTGGTACCTACGACTGACAGTTCAGACCCTGGTCCACCACCCCCTGCCCCCACACTTGTCATTAATGAAAAGGACATGTACCTGGTTCCTAAATTAAGCTTGATAGGTAAGGAATTTCGACTCCTGGAACTGCAACTTGCCCTAATTGTGGATTCTTTTTTTGATTGTTAAATATATGAGTCAGTTGAGGCCAGGCACAGTGGCTCAAAGCTGTAATCCTAGCACTCTAGGAGGCCAAGGCAGGTGGATAGCCTGAGCTTAGGATTTTGAGATAAGCCTAAGCAAAATGGGATCCCATCTGTACTAAAAATAGAAAAAGCAGGGTGTTGTGGCATGCTTCTGTAATCCCAGCTACTTGGGAGGCTGAGGCAAGAGTATTGCTTGAGCCTAAAAGATAGAGGTTGCTGTGAGCTATGATGCTACAGCACTCAACCCCAAGACAATTGAGTGACACTCTGTTCCACCCCCACCCAAAAAAAAAAAAAAAAAAAAAAATATATATATATATATATATATATATATATATATATAAAATGGGGTTTAGATTTATATGAAGGTTTAGGGCAAATGTTTCTTTGCAAAAATAGCAATTGAGCTAAGATGTGAAGCAGAAGTAGAAAGTAACCAGTGAGGTAACAGAAGATAAGCATTTTGGAGGCAAAGGGAATAGTATATAGTGAGAAAAGAGTGTTTGAAGAAGGGAATGAAGTTCACTATAGCTAAAGCATGATGAACAAAGGAAAGTGAGTCATGAGTTAGATAAAGTTAGAGAGACAGGCAAAGGTCTGATCTCAGAATCTAAGCAGGGTTGCTCCTAGTTAGTACTGGATGTGAGACAGGCAGGGGCTAGATCAAGCAAGATCTTAGAGAGCATCTGATCTTTATCCTAAGAGCAAAGGAATCCCACTAAAGGATTTTAATCAGGGAAGCAACATGATCTAACTTACATTTTTAAAAGATTTTCTATCTACAGAAAGGATGGGAGGACAGACCAAAGGTAAATGTAGACAGAGTGGTGAAAATGTAGATATAGAAGGGATGAGAGAGACAGGTACCAAGAATGACATCTAGTGTCTGACATCCACACGTGGGAGGATGTGACAGTACCATTTGTTTTAAAAGGAAGCACTACAGAGGAGCAGTTTGATGGAGAAAATTATGAGTTTCTTTTTGAGCAAGTTGAGTTTCAGATGACTTCATCATTTACAGGAGTTTCTTATGGTTCTTCAGCCTCCTAAATAACTCTAACTTAGAGGCAACTGTAGATTTCTTTGTGACGAAGAGATACCAGCTCTCACGTCTGGTAATTTCCTGTCATCATATGAGATGTAGCCTAACTCCCTGGTTGTTTTATTTGGCAGGGAAAGGTAAAAGGAGGAGATCATCTGATGAAGATGCTGCTGGGGAGCCCAAGGCCAAGAGACCAAAACATACCACAGATAACAAAGAGGTAATGGGGCTTTTTGATTAGAAGTCCTCACCCTGAAGCAGACCAGAAAGAACACCCAGATAACAAGCCCTGAGATAGCTTAACAGTTTCTGAGCTAAGAACTAGTAAGATCAAGCACTTCATTAAATATTGGCCAAGAATAGACCAGTGAAGAATGAACTCAATTGCTGTCCCCCTTCTGCGGCCTAACTTCATTCGTTGAGCTCAAGCACCATTATACACACCCCTACTCCATTATCTCATTGCATAAGGTAACAGCTAATGCAGAGAGGCCCAGGAAAAGTTTTTAAGTTGTTCAGGCTGGAACCTATAGACTCATGGAGGCCAACGATGAGAAATGAGTCTAAAAAGATATATATAAACCTAACTATATTCAGATGCCTTTTCAGCATCCTTATAAAGATGTCTAATAAGCCTCTCAAAATTAGTGTGCTAAAAAAAAATTAATAATTTATTTCCCCTTCCCAAAATTTGCTCCTTCACAAATTTCTTTATCTTATTAAAAGACAAAACCATCTAGGCCAGTGATTTTCAACTGGTGTGCTGTGAGAGGATCTTAGGTGTGCCAAGAAAATTTTTAAAGATCATTAATTAAATTACTTTTGAAAGAAGTTCAAAGCAAAATAAGTATATTTGTTTTTTACTCTTTTTTTGGATCAACATAATTTAAGTGTGGTAAAGAAGTTTAACCATAGGTTCAAGTGTGCCGTGAGATAAAAAAGATTGAAAAACACTGATCTAGGCCAACCACCTAGGACATCACAATTTGCTTACAATAAAATCTGTGCTGTCACATTAAAACCTTTCAGCCCAATTTCCAAAATCAACTCATATCCAACCATTTTTCATCCTTTCCACTGCTGTTCTCCTAGTACAGTGGTTCTCAACCCTCCTAATGCCACAGCCCTTTAATACAGTTCCTGTGGGTCACAACCCACAGGTTGAGAACTGCTGCACTAGTCCAAGATACTGTCATCTCTTATCAACACTTTGCCAGCTCTCCTTAATGGTCTTCCTATCTGCATTCTTACCCTACTCAGCAGCCAAAATGACTTTCTAAGTTCAAAACAAAACATGTCACTGATTAGACTCCTTTAACAGTTTCCCATTGCTCTTAGGAGAAATCCAAGCAGTGCACTATTAAGCCTCATGTGATCTTCTGGAGACAATTCTTTCCAGTCTTCTTTTGCTCACAGTGTTCCATCTATGCTCTCTCTGTCTCTTAAACATGTCAAATTCTTTTCAGTATTTAGGTTTTTGCTCCTACTATTCCTTCTGCTTCAAATGTTTTTCCCTAGATCTTCCTGTAGCTGCCTAGTTTATCATCCCTATATCAACTCAAATGTTATTTTCTTAAAACTTAAGCACCATTACACACCCCTACTCCAGTCTTTACCACATTTTCCCGTTTCATCTTCTTCATAGCATTTATTATATATAGCTGAAATTATTTACTATTTGGATATGTGTTTGTCTTTTTGCTCCCAGAATTTAAACTGCTTGGGGGCAGTATCTTAGCTTGTCCCTGGCACCTGGAATACTAGCAGGATCCCAAAAATTTTTGATTAAGAGGTTTGAACTCTTTCCTGAAGGCAGGAGGGAGCCATCAATGGATTTTAAGCAGAAGAATAAAGGGTATTTATATTTTAAAAGCATTACTGCAGCACAACAGTTTATAAATTGTACTATTCCATGGATGGATTTCAGAGAGCTTACTTGTAGTCATGCTTATGTGCACTTTTCAGTGGAGCACTCCATAGCTTCCAACAGACTTTTCTAGGGAACTGTGACCCCGGGAACTGTGACCCCAAAAGGGGGTTTTTGGTTGTTGTTTGGGTTTTCTTTGAGATAGGTTCTCACTTTGTTGCCCAGGCTAGAGTGCTTTGGCATCAGCCTAGAGCACAGCAACCTCAAACACCTGAGTTAAAGTGATCCTCCTGCCTCAGTCCCCAAGTAGCTGGTAGTACAGGGACCCAGCAAAACACTCAGCTAATTTTTTCTGTTTTTAGTAGAGATAGGGTCTTGCTTTTGCTCAGGCTTGTCTCAAACTCTTGAGCTCTAGGGATCTTCCCGCTTCAGCCTCCCAGAGTGTTAGATGTGCCCAGCCTCAAAAAGGTTTTTTTTAAAAGCCACTACGTGAGAAATAGAGAGATTGATGCAAAAGCAACAAGATTGGAAGCATAAAACCTACTTGCTCTTCCACTTTGCTTAAAAAAAAAAGTGAAAACCAGTTAGGAGACTATTGTAGTAATCCAGTTAAACCATGATTCAAGCTTTCATATAAGATATAACAGGAAAGAGAAAAGAAGACATCTGATAAATGTGAATAATAGTTAGAACTAGGTAGTGGGATGGTAGGTGATGGAGAGCAAGGAGTTAGAAGTAATACCCAAGTCTGTAGGTTAAGAAATTGGGTTGGTTAGGCAGGGTGCAGTGGCTAACGCCTGTAATCCTAACACTCTGTGAGGCTGAGGCGGGTGGTTTACTTGAGCTTAGGAGTTCAAGACCAGCCTGAGCAAGAGTGATACCCTATCTCTTAAAAAAAAAAAAAAAAAAATAGCCAGGCATTGTGGCAGGTGCCTATAGTCCCAGCTGCTCCGGAGGCTGAGGCCAGAGGATAGCTTGAGCCCAAGAGTTTGAGCTTGTTGTGAGCTATAATGCCACAGCACTCTACCCAAGGCAACAGAGTGAGACTCTGTCCCCCCCACCAGAAAAAAAGGAAAAAAGAAATTGGATTGGTTATAGTGTAGTTACCAGAAAACTTACAAAACAGAATAGATTGGGCAACAGGTCACACTGTCAAGTAGGCAGTCTAACATCCAGAGCTTAATAGAGAGTTCTGGAACTAATAGATTTGGAAATGCATCAATAGTTGAAGAAGAGATAAAATTACCCAAGTAGAGCACGTAGAATAAAAAGAAAAGGGCTATAGACAGAACCCTAAGAACACCAGTATTTATAGGTAAGATCTGATGGAGGAATCTGTGGAAATTAAGGAAGGGTAGCAGGGAAGTTTAGAAGTAGCACCAAGAAAAAAGAAATGTCATAACATCCAAGGAGTCACATGCTGTTTTAAGAAGAGAAAAAAAAAAATGTCCACGGGGCGGCATCTGTGGCTCAGTGGGTGGGGTGCCGGCCCCATATACCAAGGGTGGTGGGTTCAAGACCAGCCCCGGCCAACTGCAACAACAACAACAAAAAGTCCATCTGTGTTGTATACTTCTAAGAGGTCAAATAAGATCAGAACTGACAAGTATTCTTTGAACTTAGCAACAAGTCCTCAAGGACAATGTTGGAATTTCATTGGAATGCCACTGACAACTGACATTTCAGTACAGTGGTAGAAATAGGTTGGGAAAATTTTTCTGTTGTGATAAAAGTGAGTGAAAATAGAAATTTTTAAAAAGAAAGAAACGTAATGAGGATGTGTGAATAAAGGTAAATAAGTTCTGATCTAATGGCTTCTGTTTTCTCTGTGAAATCAAAGGCAAAGGCTGAAATCAAAGATAATCTGCTGAAAGTGAGAAGGGAGGAGTCAGTGGGAGATTTTAGCTTAAAGAACTTGTTTAGGTGGCACCTGTAGCTCAGTTGGAAGGATACCGGCCATATACACAGAGGCTGGCGGGTTCGAACCCAGCATAGGCCAGCTAAAACAACAATGACAACCACAGAAAAAAAAAAAAAATAGCTGGGCATTGTGGCAGGCACCTGTAGTCCCAGCTACTTGGGAGGCTGAGGCAAGAGAATCACTTTAGCCGAAGAGTCAGAGGTTGTTGTGAGCTGTGATGCAACAGCACTCTACCCAGGGCAACAGCTTGAGACTGTCTCAAAATAAATAAATAAATAAAAACTTGTTTAAAGTTGAGGTTTGTCAAGACAGTAATCCCCATGATTGATTTTTCCCCAACCAATTTAGTTGCTACTTTTAAAAAAAGAAATGGTAAACAGTTAAAAACCAAACACCTCACCAGAAAACTCTCCACTGTATCTAAATTTTTTTTTTTTTTTTTTTTGAGATAGAATCTCATTATGTCACTCTCAGTGGTGTCACAGCTCACAGCAACCTCCAACTCTTGGGCTTAAGTGATTCTCTTGCCTCAGCCTCCCGAGTAGCTGGGACTACAGGCGCCCGCCACAACGCCTGGCTGGGTTTTTTTGTTGCAATTGATTAGCAGGCCCGGGCCGGGTTCAAACCCGGCACCCTTAGTGTATGTGGCTGGCGCTGTAACCACTGTGCTATGAGCACCAAGCCTAAATGTTTCTCTTCTTTTTTCTTTTTTTTTTCCTAAATGTTTCTTTCTAAGCCTTTTCTCTCCTTCAGCCCATTCCAGATGATGGGATTTATTGGCAGGCCAACCTTGACAGATTCCACCAACACTTCCGTGACCAAGCCATTGTGAGCGCAGTTGCCAACAGGATGGACCAGGTAATGTCTAAGTGAGTCTGTCAGTGGTCTTCAAAGATGTTCATTTATTTGTTAGATATGGTCATTGGCATATAGCCAGAGTAGAGGTGCAGGAGCAGCAAGGTGATTTCTGAATTACAGTTTACTTTTTAAAACCAGACAAGCAGTGAGATCGTGCGGACCATGCTTCGGATGAGTGAGATTACCACTCCCTCTGGTGCCCCTTTCACCCAGCCATTGTCTTCCAATGAGGTAAGTTTAATGTTCTTGTGCTAGTTTCTGACAGACTCTTGGGTTTATAACAATTACTATACATAGAGCCTAGGGTTAAGTTGAGGTCTGAGCCAGAACTTTTAGGCCCAGCATTGTGACTCACAACTGTAACCCGAGGACTCTGGGAGACCAAGCTAGGAGGATCACTTGAGTTCAGGAGCTTAAGACCAGTCTGAGCAAGAATGAGACCCCATCTCCACTTAAAAACAGGAAAAAAAATAGCTGCGTGATGTGGCAAGTGCCTGTAGTCCCAGCTACTCGGGAGGCTGAGGCAAGAGAATTGCCTAAACCCAAGAGCTGGAGGAGAGCTGTGATGCCACTGCACTCTACCAAGGGCGACAAAGTGAGACTCTGTCTCTAAGAAAAAAAAAAGAAAGAAAGAAGACACATACTGTATAGCCTAGGCCCCAGGGCTATGCAGGGTCAGCGCAGGGTCACAATTGTCAGTATCACAGTCCTCCACCTCTGTATCTTATTTCACTGAAGGTCTTCATGGGCAGTATCATAGAGATTGTCATCTCTATGCCTTCTCTGCATAATGCCTAAAAGACCTACCTGAGGCTGTTTTACAATTAACTTTTTTTTATAAGTAGAAAGCGTACTTTCTAAAAAAAATTTTTTTCTTCTTCTTTTGAGATAGTGTCACTTTGTCACCCTAGGTAGAGTGCTATGGTGTCATAGCTCACAGCAATCTCAAATTCTTGGGCTCAGGTGATCCTCTTGCCTCAGTTTTTCATTTTAGTAGAAACAGGGTCTCACTGTTGCTCAGGCTGGTCTTGAACTCAGGAGCTCAGGCAATCCACCCACCTCAGCCTCCCAGAGTACTAGGATTACAGACATGAGCCAGCACTCCCATCCACTCTAAAATATTGATAAAAATTATAGTATTATATGGGCGGCACCTGTGGCTCATTGAGTAGAGCGCCGGCTCCATATACCGAAGGTGGCAGGTTCAAACCCGGCCTCGGCCGAACTGCACAGAAAACTAGCTGGGCGTTGTGGCGGGCACCTGTAGTCCCAGCTACTCAGGAGGCTGAGGCAAGAGAATCTCCTAAGCCCAGGAATTGGAGGTTGCTATGAGCTGTGATGCCATAGCACTCTACCGAGGGCGATAAAGTGAGACTCTGTCTCTACCAAAAAAAAAAAAAAAAAAATTATAGTATTATAAATACATAAACCAGTAGCATAGTCATTTATTATTATTAGGCATTATGTACTGTTCATAATTTTATATGCTGTATGTATATATATATATTTTTTTTTGGGGGGGGGGGTGGAGATAGAGTTGCCCAGGCTAGAGTACTGTGGCATCAGCCTATCTCACAACAACCTCAAACTCCTGGGTTTAAGAGATCTTCCTGCCTCAGTGGTGCCTGTGGATTAGTGAGTAGGGCGCTGGCCCCAAATACCAAGGGTGGCAGGTTCAAACCCGGCCCCGGCCAAACTGCAACAAAAAAATAGGTAGGCGTTGTGGCGGATGCCTGTAGTCCCAGCTACTTGGGAGGCTGAGGCAAGAGAATCGCATGAGCCCAAGAGTTTGAGGTTGCTGTGAGCTATGACACCACTGCACTCTACCCAGTGTGACAGCTTGAGATTCTGTCTCAAAATAATAATAATAAGGCTCAGCACCTATAGCTCAGGGGCTATGGTGCTGGCCACATACACCAAGGCTAGCAGATTTGAACCCAGCCTGGGCCTGCTAAACAACGACAACTACAAAAAAAAATAGCTTGGCCTTGTGGTGGGCACCTGTAGTCCCAGCTACTGGGAGGCTGAGGCAAGAGAATCGCTTAACCCCAAGAGTTTGAGGTTGCTATGAACTGTGACACCATGGCACTCCAGCAAGGGCAATATAATGAGACTCTGTCTCAAAATAAAAAAGAGAGAGATTCCCTCCATCTCTACAAAAACTTCAAGAATTAGACCAGGCATGTTGGCTCATGCCTGTAATCCTAGCACTCTGGGAAGCTGAGGCAGGTGGATCACCTGAGCTCAAGAGTTCGAGACCAGCCTGAGCAAGAGCAAGACCAAAGTAGGAAAAAAAACTGAGCAAGAGGATCTTTTGGGCCCAATAGTTTGAGGTTGCTGTGAGCACTCTACCTGGTAACAGACTGAGACTCTGTCTCAAAAAAATGTTTAAGAATTAGCTTGGTGGAGTGGCCAGTGTGTATAGTCCTAACTACTCACCTGGGAGACTGAGGCAGGAAGGATGACTTGAGCCCAGGAGTTCAAGGTTGTAGTTAGCCATGATTGTGAAACTTCCCCACTGCCTGGATAATGGAGCAGGACTCTGTCTTTTTCAGACCTCTCTTTATACATAATCTAACATACATATGGGTATATATATTTTTTAACCCCCAATGGGACTAGACTCCACATTCTATCCTATAACTTTTCATATGACAATACATGTAAAACTTCATATTAGTATATATACTCTGTCTCATTCTTTAAAAATAGCTGTTTCACATTCCACTTAATAGCCAGGCTATACGTTATTTTAACACTGACTGTGGAGCACTCAGAAAAAGGAAACATTCCTACAGGAATCATTCACACGAACATCTTGTTTGAACACCTATGAGCATTGTTCACAGTCAAAAAGCTAATCAGTTTCTTAATACTGGATATTGGATGTTTCTAATCGCTTATAAACAATGCTGTTTTGAATGTTTGGGGACATTTTTATACTTGTGATACCTGAAATTAAAACACCCTTTTTTTTTTTTTTTTGAGACAGAGTCTCACTATGTTGACCTCAGTAGAGTGCCATAGCGTCACAGCTCACAGCAACCTCAAACTCTTGGGATCAAGCGATTTTCTTGCCTCAGCCTCCCAAGTAGCTGGGACTACAGGCACCTGCCACAATGCCTGGCTATTTTGTTGTTGTTGCAGTTGTCATTGTTGTTTAGCTGGTCCAGGCTAGCCTCAGTGTATGTGGCTGGTGCTGTAACAACTGCGCTACAGGCGCCAAGCCAAAACACCTTTATTTTTGTAATATTAGCAGTTCTAAGTTCCCAAACCCACTTTCAGTGTCTTTTTGCTCCATAGATCTTCAGATCCCTACCTGTTGGCTATAACATCTGTAAGCAAGTTCTAGATCAGTATCTAACTCTGCTAGCAGATGATCCAGTAAGTCTGTTTTTGCTTTCCTTTTTTCTTTAGTCTGCTCTCTTTACAATTTATTTCTGCCACTGATGCCTATTAGCATTCTCCTATAGCCTCATTCTCTGCCTAGTCGCCGAAAAAATTTCTTTCTATCATTCTACCTGCTACAGACTCCTGGCCAGATTTGCTCCACTGGGAGTAGAATCACTGGACTTTGCATTCACCTAACACACACTCTTTCTCTCTTTTTTTTAATAGCTAGAGTTTGTTGGAAAGTCTGGCGACAGTGGTGGAGGAATGTATGTCATCAGTATCCTTACCAGTTATTTCCTTACAGTCAGGCAGCCTGAACTATGAAGCAGAATGGTGACTTATGAAAGAAATATTTGGTAATGTTTATTATACTAAATAAGTTAGAAAATTGAAGTCATTTGTTATGAATTTGTCTATGAATTTTCAATGAACTACAGTGATGATAAAGAAGTACAAAGTATAGTGGTGGGTATCAAAAAAATGTTTCTTTCTTAAAGTAAAAAAATATATTTTTTTAATTAACCAAATTGTAGTTAAGCAAAACCCTTACTCAAACACCCTCATTTATTGTTTTTGAAATAGTTATATGCCATAAATGAAACCAATGTAAAAAATAAAATAGTATTTAATTTTTAATTATAAATTAGAGATTTAAGATAAAAATAAAATCACAGTGACCAGGCCAAAACATTAATGAATAACCTTAATTCTCTACACAAAGACCTCCATAAGGCATTAGCATCCCTAGCCACAGCCACCCTGGAGTCCGTTGTACAGGAGAGGTAAGGGGGTCACTCTAATTAGGATTGGGGTCAGACATTTCATATCCGTACCCCATTTGAGCAAGTAATTTGATTATTATGTAAGCAATCAGTATAGCCACACCTTGGCACACTTTGCCCCATTTTTTACTGGACTAATATGGATCCCATCTACTACTACCGTTTAACCTAAAATAACCTACTGTTTAATTCTCAGTGATACAGATCAACCAGTCTCCCTAAAGGCTTTGCTTACAAATGCAGGAAATGTGGCACTCAAATGAGTCAGCAGTTGGTACCATAACCAACCTGTGGAGCTATGAAAGAATTTTCTGATCACAGTTCTCTCTGGTCCTGGCTCTACAGATGGAACAACCTCTATCTGTAACTAGGAGCTAAATCAAATCCTCTATGTTGTCATGCCATTTACTTTCTTCATTCCTTTCTAGATTTGGGTCTCGCTGTGCTAGAATATTTCGTCTAGTTTTGCAAAAGAAACACCTGGAGCAGAAGCAGGTAGAAGATTTTGCAATGATTCCTGCAAAGGAAGCAAAGGATATGCTATATAAGATGCTCTCAGAAAATTTCATATCACTCCAGGTAACCAGCGGTGTAATAATTGCCAACCAGCAAAGCTGACCTAGGGTGATAAAAACTGATGAGTCAAACATCCCAAATCCTAAGCAAACTCTATATCCAGCTCTGAGATAGAAAGAAATGACTCACAAAGACATACCAAACACTTGAAAGATAATATGGGGCCTCATAAGAAAGAAGCACAGGCAAGACATCACTCCAGAGCCACCCTATCCTTTTTTGCTCTGTCATTTTTGTCCTTTCCTTAAGTCTTAATTGTGTAATAGATTAAATCTATAAATAGCTTCTGTTGAGTCCTTGCAAAGCCATGTAGTAGACCCTACAACAAAGAAAAGGGAGTGGATTTTGGAGTCAGATCACAGCTCTGCACTACCCAGTTACATTGAACAAGATACCAACCATCATTTTTCCCATCTATAAAATGGTGGTAGATGGTGATAATAAGAATAATACAGTTTTGTTTTTGTTTTTATTTTTTTTGAGACAGAGCCTCAAGCTGTCACCCTGGATAGAGTGCCGTGGCATCAAAGCTCACAGCAACCTCCAATTCCTGGGCTCAAGCAAGTCTCTTGCCTCCGCCTCCCAAGTAGCTGGGACTACAGGCATCCACCACAACACCCAGCCATTTTTTGGTTGCAGCCATCATTGTTTGGCGGGCCTGGGCTGGATTTGAACCTACCAGCTCAGGTGTACGTGGCTGGCGCCTTAGCCCGTTGAGCCACAGGCGCCAAGCCTATTTTGTTTTTTTGAGACAGAGTCTCATTACCTCACCCTCGATAGAGTGCTGTGTCGCCCATCACAGCTCACAGCAACCTCAAACTCTTAAGCGATTCTCTTGCCTCAGCCTCCCAAGTAGCTGGGACTATAGGCGGCCACCACAGCTTCTGTCTATTTTTGTTGTTGTTGTTGTCCTTGTTGTTTAGCAGGCCCTGGCCAGGTTTGAACCCACCAACCCCAGGGCACATGGTCAGCACCTAACCACTGAGTGAGGGCACTGAGCCAAGAATAGTACAGTCTGTGGTAAAGAAATTCCCTTTCCTGGTGGTGCCCGTAGCTCAGTGGGTAAGGTACCAGCCACATGCAGCAGGGCTGGTAGGTTCAAACCAACCCCTGGTCTGCTAAAACAAAAAAAAAAATAGCTGGGCATTGTGACTTGGGTGCTTGTAGTCCCAGCTGCTTGGGAGGCTGAGGCAAGAGAATTGCTTAAGCCCAAGAGTTGGAGGTTGCTGTGAGCTGTGACGCCATGGCACTCTACCCAGGGCAACAAAGTGAGACTCTGTCTCAATAAAAAAAAAAAAAAAAAGAAAAGAAATTCCCTTTCCTTTCTTCCCTGATGTTTATCATCAAATGGAAAGAATAGGGCAGCCTAACTGACCATTTGGCTGATTGTGACATAAACACAGATAGTGAATGACTAAAGAAGAGGAAAGCGCAAGTAGAAGAGAGGGCTGAGTTGCTCCAGATTGAATGGGTGTTTACTTTGCAAGGTCTGAAGAACAAAACAATTTCTCTTATTTTTCTTTCTATGGACAAATAGGAAATTCCCAAAACACCAGACCATGCTCCATCTAGGACTTTTTATTTATATACTGTGAACATCCTGTCAGCTGCCCGCATGTTGTTGCACAGGTGCTACAAGGTAACCCAGTCTGGACCACAGACAAATCTCATCCTTTACCATGCCCCCTTTACCCGTTTTACCTGAGCTATGTGAATAATACTACGATTTATTCATCGTTCTTTTTTCTCAGAGCATAGCCAACTTGATAGAAAGGAGGCAATTCGAAACCAAAGAGAACAAGTGAGTAGCATTTTCAATTGAGTTACTTACATTTTTCAAGGTCAAAGGCCTAAAGGGAAATTTTCCATAGGAACAGAAACCAATAGAGATAACAACCAATCTAGTTATATTGAATCATTGGCTTACATTAGCATAAATCACGCAGTAGTCTACACTTTTCTAACATACCCTCGATGAAATAACTTTTAGATTAAACCTATGAGGAATGCACAAATGCACCAAACTTTAAATGAGATGCAGTAAGAGTTTCAGGAGTGAAATTACGTTTCCAAAGAAGTTCGTAGAAAACATGGTTTAAAAGGTTGTTCCCAACTTTGACTAGAATAGGGTAAAAAAGGAGGCATTGTATCTAAGAGATACATGAACGGTAAGAAAATCTCTGAGGTTAGGGAACATGCCTCAGAGTTGTGTTTGTCTGACAGGCGTCTGCTAGAAAAGTCTCAGAGGGTAGAAGCCATCATTGCATCTATGCAGGCCACAGGTGCAGAGGAGGCACAGCTACAAGAAATAGAGGAGATGATCACAGCCCCTGAACGTCAGCAGCTAGAGACTCTGAAACGTAACGTCAACAAGTAAGCATTATAAACTTCAGACTCATATTTCAAAATACCTTCCAGATAAATGCCTCACAACTTAACATGAGCAAACCTAAACTGTCTTCTTTTCCAGCTCAATGAACAGAATTTAACCCACTTATATTTTTTTATAAACTAGCAATTCTGAAGACTTTCTGAGCTTCTTTATCATACACAGTCTCATTCACCAAGTACTGTTAATTTTTTTTAAGGGACCAAACCTTAACTCTGTAGTAGATTAAATTTGTCATCAGCATCTATCAGATCCCAACAGAGCCATGTAGTAGGCCCTAAGAAGAAGATGAAATGGATTTTGTTGCCTCATTTGGTTGCCCAGGCTGGCTTCAAACTCATGGGCTTTAGACATTCTGTTGCCTCAAGTAGCTGGGACTCTAGCTACCACACCCAGCTTAGTTTTACCTCAGTCATGTGTCTCACATCTGGCCTTTCATCTTGGTGCACAGAAAGGCCTTCATTGCCTCTCTCCTAGACCTTCACAAACCATTTCTCAACAATGCTCTCAAAGTTATTTTTTAAATGATTGATATCACTCACTTACTTTAAGTGATTTATTGACTCTTTATATTTACAGTATAAGGAGATACTCCTTGAAGTGACACGTAGTGCCTTTCACGATTTCACAACAGCCTATCTGCATTTTCATTTCCTTTCTCTCCTCACCACTTGCCTTAAGAGGGATTGCATTGAATCTGTAGATTGCTTGGGGGAATCCTACAATCTTAACAATATTAAATCTTCCAACCCATGAACACGGGAAGTATTTCCATATACTTAGGTCTTCTTTAATTTCTTTCAGCTATGTTTGAGAGTGACAGTAAGGCAGTGTACCAATCTTGTACTGTTTTATACCAAGGGTGGTGGGTTCAAACCCAGCCCCAGCCGAACTGCAACAAAAAAAATAGCTGGGCATTTTGTGGCGGGCACCTGTAGTCCCAGCTGCTGCAGAGGCTGAAGCAAGAGATTCGCCTAAGCCCAAGAACTGGAGGTTGTTGTGAACTGAGGGACACCACGGCACTCTACCAAGGGCGATAAAGTGACATTCTGTCTCTACAAAATAAAAAAAGTATTTCTGAATATTATTTTGATGCTAGTTCAGTGCTTTCTTATTTCGTTTTGGATCATTCATTACTAGTGTATAGGAAAAGAAACAATTTTTGTGTTGTGATTTTGTACTGTGCAACTTTACCAAATCATTTATTACTTCTAGTAATTTTTTGTAGTTTCTTTGAAATTTTCTCTATATAGCAATGGTTCTCAACCTTCCTAATTGCCACGTTTTTACAAATGGAACCAAGGGATCACAACACACAGGTTGAGAACCACTGCTATATAGGATCCTGTTATCTATCTGAATAGAGATTTTTTACTTCTTCCTTTTTAATATGCATGCCTTTTGTTCTTTTTTCATGTCTAATTGTCCTACTTAGACCCTCTTTTAAAAGGTTGAATGGAAGTACAACAGCAGTCATCCTTGTCTTGTTCCTGATCTTAGGGGGAAAGGTTTCAGTATTTCATCATTAAATGTGATGTTAGCTATGGGTTTTTCCTTGAACCCTTGTACAGGTTGGGAAATTTCTCTTCTCTTCCTAATCACTGCTCATTTTAAGCTTCAGCCACTCTCATATTCTTGTTATTTTAAAACACACTAAGTCCTTTTATACCTGTTCCTTTATATGTGTTATTCTTTCTCCTGGCTGCAACTTAGACTAACACCATTTAACACAGTGGTTCTTAACGTCTGTCATCTTTGCATCTTTAGCAGTTTCCACAGTGCCTAGCACATAAAAGATGCTCAGTAAGGGACAGCGCCTGTGGCTCATTCAGTAAGGCACTGACCCCATATACCGAGGGTGGCGGGTTCAAACCCAGCCCCGGCCAAACTGCAACAACAAAAAAAATAGCTGGGCGTTGTGGCGGGCACCTGTGGTCCCAGCTACTCAGGAGACTGAGGCAAGAGAATCGCCTAAGCCCAGGAGTTGGAGGTTGCTGTGAGCTGTGTGATGCCACGGCACTCTACTGAGGGCGATAAAGTGAGACTCTGTCTCTACAAAAAAAATAGATGCTCAGTAATTGGAAGAATGAACTATTGTCCTGCTTTTCACCCATTATGCTCAAGGGCAACTAACCAATTCTCAATGGCCATACCCACCCCATCCTCTAATCTTAAATATGCTAATGAACATTCAGTCTGGGCAAATGCTTTCACTTTTTCACTCAGGTTGGATGCCAGTGAGATCCAGGTGGATGAAACCATCTTCCTGCTGGAGTCATACATAGAGAGCACCATGAAGAGACTATGACCTAGAAGAGTCATTTTCCTCAAAAGATCTAGGGAGGTGGAAAGAAAAATAAAGGAAGTGGCTGGATGCATTATTTGCAGTGGGATAAGTTGTAGATCCTTGTGTGAAACTCCCTCTCTTGACAACAAATCTTGACAGTGGAAAAAAAAATCCTCTTATCAACTAGATAAATCATCTATCAAACGCATCAATTCCCATTAAGAAATCAGCCAAGGGGCGGCACCTGTGGCTCAGTGAGTAGGGCACCGGCCCCATATGCTGGAGGTGGCGGGTTCAAACCCAGCCCCAGCCAAAAACTGCAAAAAACAAATAAATAAATAAAAACAGTTAAAAAAAAAAAAAAAGAAAGAAAGAAAGAAATCAGCCAAGCTTATGTTTGAACATCTCTGGCAGAAGAAAACTTCTTCCTCAGCAGTTAATTTCATTTTCAAAAGTCTATAGCTGTTCTGAGCTATAATTTTTAACACACACATTATCTAGGGCAGTGATTTTCAACTAATGTGCCACAAAAAAATTTAAATATCACTAATTAAATTATTTTTGAAAGAAGTTCAAAGCACAGTAAGTATATTCTTTTTTTTTTACCTTTTTTTTTTTTTTGGATCAACATAATTTAAGTGAGCCACAGTAGTTTAACTATAGGTTCAAGTGTGCCTTGAGGTAAAAAAGGTTAAAAAAACCCTGATCTAGGGAATGTGAAAGACTACCATGGGGAAGTGGCTGGGGTGGGGGGAGGAGCTATTTTCAGGGCTAGCAAGTGGATTGGCCAAAGCAGTCACCCTAGAATCTGTGGATGGAAGCCACATTTGCCAGCGCCATGCTTCTAGCATGTCTAAAACTATGTATATAGAACACATAGTACAATGTCTGGCATATGGTAAGCACACAATAAACTATTATTTTTCTTTTCTCCATGGTTCCTTAAAAGTGGTAACTCTAAATTCTTCCTTCCCGTATCATGGATTAAATGTATCCTAGCAGTTTCAATTCATTTAAAGCAGGTATATCTACCAATATTTGCTCTAATTCTTTAAACATTTCAGTGCCAATTAATTGCCAGCCACTATTCTAAACACAGTATACAAAGATGAGTAAGATACCATCTCTGCCTTCAAGCCACTCACTATAATTTACTGAGCACTATTATGTGCCAAGTACTGGGCCAGGATACAGAAAGGAATAAGCCTTCAGCATACAGGCCTAGTTGGAGAAGAAAACTAAGTAAGAGGAAATGTTGGGGAGCTACAGTAGAGTAAGTACTATGTACGTACAGAGAGGCAAGAAAGGATAAGGGTCAGGCAGCAAAGGGAGCACAGAGGAAGTAACAATCTGTAGTTTGAAAGGTTAGGGTTTTTTATTTGCAAACTATCCGTCTAAAACAGTAGTTCTCAACCTTCCTAATGCCGCAGTGTATTTTCATTGTTAAAAGGGGTTGCAACCCACAGGTTGAGAACCACCGAACAGGTTAACTAGAATATACAGGTTGTCCATAAAGTTTGTGTGCAATTTACTGTGTTAAACTATTTTAAATTTCACATGAACTTTATGTCCACCCTGTATAAGGAGTCCATCTTGATAGCAAGTATCTGACTTTTTTTTTTTTTGGAGACAGAGCCTCAAGCTGTCACCCTGGGTAGAGTGCAGTGGCATCACAGTGCACAGCAACCTCCAACTCCTGGGCTTAAGCGATTCTCTTGCCCCAGCCTCCCAAGTAGCTGGGATCACAGGTGCCTGCTACAATGCCCGGCAATTTTTGTTGTTGTTATAGCTGTCATTGTTTGGCAGGCCTGGGCCATCTTGAACCCACCAGCCCCACTGTATGTGGCTGGCCTAACTTCTGAACCACAGGCGCCAAGCCTAACAAAATATCTGCTTTTTAAATGGGCAAAATATCTGAATAAACAGTTGTCAGAAGACATCCAAATGGCTGAGAGATACATGAAAAATGTTTAACATCACTAATCAGGAAAGTGCAAATCAAAATCACAATGAGGGGCAGTTGCAGTGGCTCACGCCTGTAATCCTAGCACTCTGGGAGGCAAAATCAGGAAGATTGCCTGAGCTCAGGAGTTCTAGACCACCCTGTAAAGAATGAGACCCCATCTCTACTAAAAATAGAAAAAATTAGCTGAGTGTGGTGCTATGGGCCTATAGTCCCAGCTTCTTGGGAGGCTGAGACAGAAGGATCACTGGAGCCCAGGATTTGGAGGTTGCCATGAGCTGTGATGACACCACTGCACTTCAGCTATGGCAAAAGGTAGGATCTTGTCTCAAACACACACATCTTACCCCAGTTAACTGCACTTCAGCTATGGCAAAAGCGAGGATCTTGTCTCAAACACACACATCTTACCCCAGTTAGAATGGCTTTTATCAAAAGAAAATATTTATCAAAATACAGATGCTGGTGAGGGTGTGGAGAAAAGGGAACCCTAGCACATGGTGAGACTGTAAATTAGTACAGCCACTATGGAAAACATTACAGAAGTTACTCAAAAAACTAAAAACTGGGCGGTGCCTGTGGCTCAGTGAATAGGGCCCCAGCCAAACTGCAACCAAACAAAAAAAAATATAGCAGGGCATTGTGGCCGGCGCCTGTACTCCCAGCTACTTTGGAGGCTGAGGCAAGAGAATCGCCTAAGCCGAAGAGCTGGGAGTTGCTGTGAGCTGTAGCGCCACAGCACTCTACCAAGGGCAACAAAGTGAGACTCTGTCTCTAAAAAAATACTATCATGATCCAGCAATTCCACTATGGGTATACATCCAAAGGAAAGGAACTCCATATATATCAAAGAGATAGCTGCACTCCCATGTTTATAAATATTCACAATAGTTAAAATATAGAAAGTGGGCTCAGTGCCTGTGGCTCAACAGGCTAAGGCGACAGCCACGTACACCTGAGTTGGTGGGTTCGAATCCAGCCCGGGCCCGCCAAACAACAATGACGGCTGCAACCAAAAAATGGCCGGGCGTTGTGGCAGGCGCCTGTAGTCCCAGCTACTTGGACTGGGACGGAGGCGGAGGCAGGAGACTCACTTGAGCCCAGGAATTGGAGGTTGCTGTGAGCTGTGATGCCATGGCACTCTACCCAGGGTGACAGCTTGAGGCTCTGTCTCAAAAAAAAAAAAAAAAAAAAATATATATATATATATATATATATAGAAAGTGCTCATCAATGGATGGATAGAGAATGTGGTATATATACACAATGGAGCATTATTCAATCATTAAAAAGAATGAAATCTGGCTCGGCGCCTGTGGCTCAGTGGGCTAAAGCGCCAGCCACGTACACTTGAGCTGGGGGGTTCGAATCCAACCCCGGGCCCGCCAAACAACAATGACGCTGCAACCAAAAATGGCCGGGCGTTGTGGTGGGCGCCTGTAGTCCCAGCTACTTGGGAGGCGGAGGCAGGAGACTCGCTTGAGCCCAGGAATTGGAGGTTGCTGTGAGCTTTGATGCCACGGCACTCTATCCAGGGTGACAGCTTGAGGCTCTGTCTCA
>CAUYRH010116119.1:0-98434 GCA_963574655.1 Perodicticus potto
GTTTCCTGGCCAAGGAACCCATACACCTATATATACCCTGAGGCTAGAGGCCTAGAGGAGGAGACGGGGAAAGACTGGGAGAGGAACGGAGAGAGCTTCTCTCTCCCTACTTGAAATCTCTCCCACTACCAGGAACTTTGGTGTTTTCTGTATTCTTTTCTGTAAATCGATTATGTCTTATCACGGACGGGTGGGTGGGGGGAAATAATGTAATGAAGAATAATAAAATACATGTATTTAAGAAAAAAAATGTGTTATAAAAATGTGTGTGCCACAACTTTTGGGGGTAAGACACGATTGTAAGAGGGTCTTCACCCAACAGATACAATCAGTGCAACCTGGTTTCTTATACACTCAATGAATCCCCAACAATAAATTTAAAAGTATATATATACACAGCCACCTTGGAGGAGCATCTTCACTGCATGGAGAATTATGACTAATGTCTAAAATCCGGAAGACAACCTGAACCAGAATCCAGACTGCTACAAGAAGTCAAAGTGGCTCTGTAAAGGTGGCATTTGTAAATGTCTTAAAAGGAGCAGGAGGGCGGGGCAGGCAATGAAAGAAAATTAGTTTTGGTGACATAATTGGGGAACTTCTAAATCTCTTCCACCCTTAAATATTTGCTCAAGTAGTGAACAATAGTGATCTTTGGACCCATGCAAACATAATAAATGTGAACACTTAGTGTGACGAACAAAATAATGACATAAGTGGATGTTAAAACCTCAGGGAAAATAGGGTAACCTGACACATAGAAGATAAACTAGTGAAATACTTTGGGAAGCTGAAATTTCATCTCTCCTTCATTGTAACTCTACCCAGAAATCACTACAAGCCACGGTGATATGACCTGACCTACAGCCCATGGAGTCTTTGCAAACAGACATGGCATCACCAAAAAGGTAACAGTGAATCTCAAACACTAAAATAAATATATCATCAAGTATAACCAAATACCCAGGGAGAGCCGCAGCATGAATAAGAGACAGAAAACTTGGCGAATAGAAGAACATGTACTTAGAAACAATAAATAGACCAACCAGTATATTAGAACAAATATTATATGTATTCTCTGAGAGGGGCAAGAGGATCTTATACTTATTTTTTTTTTTTTTTAAGAAAAAAGAGTTCAATGTGAAAACTTGGGAAGTGTAAAAAAATACTTCTTGAAATAAAGTGAATAGAAAAGTTTACTAGTGGATTATTAAAGTACAAAAAAGTAGAAATGTCTTTAGCAGTAAGGTGGAATTGAGGAGAAGAGCCCGTGCTTATCGAGTATAAACAAAAAAGAATGAAAAAGCATGTTCAGAACTTTGGAAACAATATCAAATCATGTTGTAGAAAGAGATGAGAGATGATAGGAAAATGGAAGGGCAACAGGCAAAGACATAAAATTTCAAAATCCCTAGTACTGAAGGATATGCATCTCTAGAAAGAAAAATGTTAAGTATGATTTAAAAATAAAAATAAAAGCAACATGTAACAATATAATGGTGAATTTCAAAACCTCCAAAGGTAAGAAAAGCCCTTTTAGAATATCTTAAGAGGAAGAAAGAATGCAAAAGGGATTTTAAACAAAGAAATCTAGTTAGACCTCAGATTCTCACCTGTAGTACTGGGTGCAAGAATCTCACTTCCCTCAACACATTTAGAAAAAATTACCTTGAATACTATTTTTAATTTTGAGGAGAACATAAAGACATTTCAACTTCTTTGGAGATAAATGTTTTATCACCCAAAATACAAATTTGAAAGGAGTACTAGAGTATACATTCCAGGAAGTAAAATAAATGAACCCTGGAGAAAGAAATAGAATTTATGAAGCAACAGTGAGCAAAGAAATCAATAAAATACATTGCTAAGTCTAAATAACCATTGATTATAAAATACCAACCTGAAACTAAAATGGCATATGATAATAAACAAACCAAAAAAATCGCATATGATGTTGATGTCACATAACATCACTAAACACGTGACAGAGAATGACTTAACAATAAACAGCTATTTACACTTATTAAAGTTTTTTCTTCTTTTCTTTTACATGTGGTTATAAATATTGTCTTTTTTTCTCCTGCTTTGGGCATGAAGTGATTTATTTATCTGAAATCCTATTGCTTGTATAATCTCATTATGTTTTTCAGATATTTCACTGGCTTTTATTTATTTGTGTTATAACACGAGATATATTAGAAATTCCTAGGGAAAGAAAGTCAATCAATTTGCGATTTAATAATAACAGAGTCTTTGCAAGCAGACATATAACAGATGAGATAACACCCTTTTGAAGGTGCTAGTTAGATAATTAAAAGAATTAGTGTGGCTTTCTGTCCTGTCTGGTGTTGCAGACACTATAGAATTAAGTAGAAAGCTTAAGATGCTAGGGATAAGATAGAACACATAAACAAGTCATGTTTTTATAAAATAATTTACCCATCGGGTGCTGATGAAAAGAGAACTCTTACAATACCAAAAACTCCATTATCTCCACCGGCCTTCTTCTTTGCCTAGGAGATTTACCTACTGCAAACTTCTGTGCCAAAATAAGGACCATATGACAAATTCCATCTCTATTTGAAAAAGGCTCTAGATCCTTAACTGATATAAAACTTTTCTAAAAATATGTGACAAAGAATAAATTGACCTCCTTTGATAAATGTAATAATGATAATAATAAAATGAGAATCACTTAAAAACATAATAAGGCAAAAAGGAAAAGTAATACTATCAAAGAGCAGAACACTAACCCTCTTAATGGCACACTAATGGATCACGGACAACTGGTTTTCTATTTTTCCATGTCCCTGACAATACCCTTACCCAGAATTGGTTTGCAATTATTAATAAAAAATACCAGATATACTAGAATAAATGAGTAAAAGCACATTAGTAGTAGACTTTGTCACTTTGTTTAGGGCATTCAAATTAAGGGAAAATTTAAAAAATAGGTTATTTACAAAGTGGTCAGGATGTAGAAAAGCCATTAGATATATTTAGGCTTGGTTACAACAAGTTTTTATCTCCCCAGGCCTGAGATAGCAAGAAGTATAAGCCATTGTCAAAAGGCCTACTTACAAGGGATTACCAAGTAACTAAAATATTGTCAGTAACTCACAAAGTAAAGTGAATCAATACGGGAACACCGTCCTTATCATAATAGGTCATCTAAACTTCAAAATAACTGTGAGTAAAAGGAAACATAATTAGATGCTAGTACATGATATTAGATGGTCCTGCTATGCAAAGGCAGACTGAGAAAAATTACCAGGAAGGCAAAGTGTAGAAGCGGGAGAGAGGCTTGAATTTGATGTTAAAACTTCTGGCCCCAAAAGACTAAGTCACGATAAACAAGTCTGAAAATAGTAACATTAGATCTGGGTGAATCAGAGTACTGCATAGAGGGAGAAAACTTCAAAATATGTGCAACTGAAAGGGAGCAGGTATAATTTAAAAGAGCATTGGAAGAAAATAGGCAAGGAAAATGGGAGAGTCATCTTTGACAACTGGAGGGTAGAAGGGAAAGGAAGAAAATCATGGAAAATCTAGACAGAAGATGCTACAAAATAAAAGGAAAATCATAAAATCAGAGCACTCACAAAGCATTCTCACCCTCAACCATGCAGAGAGCAAGCAAGCAGCCCCATCAGAGCACCTGGAATTTCCTGTACCAAAAGAAAAACATACCTTGAACCACTCAAATTCTGCAACAAAAGGACAAGAAAATAAGTTAAGTCCATTTAGAGCTACTGCAGAAATCAGAAAACAGCATATTTGTCAACTGAAGATCATTCCTAACCCCCAAATAACCAAGAAGCAGAAGAAAACCATAAATTATCAACCCCAGCTGAAGCAAATAGTCTCAAATATATTAGAGTATGAAAAATCAGCTTGAAACAGAAAACCAACAGAGTAAACAGAAATGGCATAAAATATAGAGACATGGAAGGAGTTATGATTAAACTTCTTAAAGAAATAGAAAAGGCAATGAAAATATTCAGAAATGAGGAAAAATTCAAGAAAATATATTGAAATGGAAATGAGGCAAAATCATAGAAAAACATCAGAAAACAGCTATGAGAGTGAAATTAATGTACAGAAATAGACCCAGAGAGTAGAAAATAAACTAATATTTATATTATTAAATTCTTAAAGGAAAAAAAAAACACTTCCTAGGAACAGAAAAAGACTTGAATATATGCTACATACCAGGGTGTGAGGGTGGGGAATTCCAAAATGATACAACTTGAAACTAATTCTAGTAGAAGTATTAAATTTTAAACATAAAGATAAAATCCTCAAGGAGTACAAATGAAATCAAGAGTTGACATTGGCAAAAGAATTGGAATTTTCAAACATTTTTTAAACCAACATATAAAACAAGGCAGCAATAGAGCAGAATTATCCAAAAAAATCAATAAGAACAAGTATGGGGTAGAATCATACTACCAGTGAAGCTATCATTTAAACATAAGAGCTATAGATGAAGAATTTCAAATGTGTAAGAACATAAAAAAATTCTGCAGGTATCAGCCTCCTGCTTTTAGAATCCACTAAAAGAACCCTCATCCAACCAAGTAATTTCTGGAAAACTTTCAGCAGAAATATCAGTGGTGAACATTTATAAATATATAAATGTGTATCTAAGACTTAAACAAAGATGAGTATGACAGTTGAAAACTAAAGTACATATGTGTTACATTATGAAAAAGTGTTATATAGTACTGCAAAAATCCTATATATTGTGGATTAATGCAATTAATATGCAATTAAATAACAGGAAATCTCAGAGAGGAAAACAAAATAAATATAGAATAACTTGATTATTGTATAAGCAACAGGTAGGCGTTAAAGGATGCTAGGAAAAACTATAAATCAGATAGTAAAATGTTAAATAAGAAAGGTGGTAAAGAACTTAATAAAGATAGAAATTCAAAGGTTAGAACTAAAAAATATAAAAACTTTCCTAAATACCATATTAAAATATTTTTTAAATAAAATTAAAAAATGCACATTATGTAAAAAAAGAAAACACAGGAAATATATAAAAGTAATGGAAAATATGACAGAATTGAGGTAAAGCCTATTAACCATATTAATTAGTACGCATGAATTCAAGTCATCAAATCCATTATAAAAATTTGCTAGTGGTTGTCAAAACAAGATCTGTTTCCCTTGTAACAGGAAGTCATATAAACTAAAGAGACTCAGAAACACCACAAAAAGAACTGGACAAAGATATACCATGAAAACGGAAACAACAAAACAAGTAGTAGCAATCCTCATATTAGGCAAAGGAGAATTCAGAACGAAATCATTCAATGTGAAAAAGAAGACTATGTTTTAATGCTAAAACAATTCACAATGGAAATATAATACTTATAAGTCTCTAAGCATCAATAACACGGTGACTACTTTTCTGAAAGAAACTGTGCAGGAAATGCAAGGAGATATTAAAAAACACTCTAATAATATAATGTATTTATCACTCTGGCATAATATGAAAGGGACAAAATGTTAATAAGGAGATAGAAGATCAAATAATGCGTTCAATAAGATAGATCTGATGGCTATGTCCTAAACTTTACACCCTATAAGAGGAAATACAGATTCTTCTCAAACACACCTGAGATAGTCTCCAAAACTGATCATATGTAAGTCATTACAAAAGTTTTAAGACAGACTGTGTTATGATCCATTATTTAACTTCAGAAAACACAGTCAGCAACATACTTTCTGATTTCACGTGTGCAACTTTCAACTTTGTTAGCTTATCGGTATTGCTCAGAGGGCTTCATTTGTTTTCATCCAAGCAGATTTTATGTTTCTTGATTTTTGTGTATCTCAAAACATTCATAATGACCCACATAAACTAGTGATTTCCAAAAAGTAGAAATAAAACCAGTAGTCTGATAAAAATGCAGTATAATTAGAAATTATTATTAATAATAATGAAACAAACAAATCCATAAAGTCTCTCCATGTAGAAAACTAACATGTCTTCTATGAATTCTTCAGCAAAAAGGAAGTCTAAACTGAAATTGCAAATTTTTATGAAACAAGAATGACAATAAAACATGACACATCCTAACCTAAAGGATGCATTTAGAGCAGTGATCAGAGGAAAATTCATAGCATTAAATCCTTTTATCAGTAAAATTTAAAGAATGAAAAAAATAATATCAATTCCCAGCTCAAAAAATTGGAAAAACAAAATAAGCACGAAGAAATTATATAGAAGGAAAGAATAAAGATAATAGAATAATTGAAGGGGAGAATAGAGAAACAGATTTAATGAATAAATCATAATCTTAGTTTTTTTAATTTAACAAAACAGACAAACCACTAGCTAACAATCAGCAAATAATAGGAGAAAGCAAAAATGTACAAGATAAGATATGAGAAGAGAAAATGGTCATTGAAACAGACAGATTTTTTAAAACTCACAGGAGATTATAAATGTGTATCTTCATGCAATACATTTAAAAACCTAGATCAAGTGGTACCTGTGAAAAACGAGGAAAGATATCATTAAATACAACAAATATACATCAGGAAATAACTTATCCTGTCTGTTAATCAGAGAATCAATCACAAACTCTTAACTAACACACATGCACCAAACTAGAATAGACATCAGCCTGTGATCTGATCTGAGTTCTGAATATCTAGTTGACCCTTCACATTCTTTGCCTTTAGTACTGAGAGATGAATAAATGACTACACAGGCAATTGTTGTGAAGACCTATTGAAGAATGAGATGGATTCACCTTCCAAATACGGAAAGCATTAATGGCCACTTATGTGAAATTCTCCAAAGGCTGTTCATTAAGCCAAAATTAGGCTTCTTGCTATGGTTCCTCTGAAAGTGATGACAGGCCACTGTGTCCTAAAAATGGGACTCCCACTGGGATCAAAGGACATTCAAATTGACTGTGTCCTCAGGGTAGGTGTCCCACAGAAGGCCCTGAGAGGGAGCATGACGTTCACATCTGAGTGGTATGAATATACCTGCCTGTCATTTCCATGTGAGTCAGCCTACAACAGTTCAATTACCACATTCCAAAGTCACTGTTTTATATGGAAAGTCATTAATATTGGATGAAAGACTGCTGGCCAAAATGAAGTAAATCCTTGACTAAAACTATTATTAAACCATTAGTAACAATTACTGTAAGCCAGATTCTTGAAATGTTTGATTTGTGTTATCTCATTCAATTGTCATGACAATTTCTGAGAGAAGTCAAACACAATTTGCACTTGCCTATTTCATGTTTTTAAGTTATTGCCCAATTTTTATCTTAAAGGATATTCAGAACTAGAATTAAATTTAATTCAATCTATCACTTTCATAACTTTTTTCCTTCAAAAGTTTGTTATTATAAATTAAATGATTTCATGTTGTTGATTAACCAAGTTGTTAATTTTCATGATTTACAGTAAAAGGTGGAATACTAAGGGGGCCTTTCATATTTGCTATATTTACTAAGGAAGGCATAAGAGATATTTTGGAAATGTTAATTTATCTAGATTTTTAAAAAAATTTTTTTTTATTATTGCTTTTGCAGGTTTTAATCTCCAACACAGGTTGATGTCGCATATGAATATATATTGTGTCAATGAAAAGTTATAACACATTAATATTTGTTTAGCATTTTGTTCGTACTTTCACCCAATATTCAACAGATTTCTATTTTGAAGCTTACCATACATATACATTTTATAAGAGAAGTTCTCTACTTACGGATTGTCCAGAATAATGATGCACATCAAACTTAAGAGTATAAGTAGGGGAAACAAATATTTCCTAGTGTTAATTTGGCCTTGGGATCCTAATCTGGTTAGCTTCAAAATGACAATGGTCCTAGAGAGCTCCTAAGGCCAACCAAGCCTTTGTTCAAGAGAATGCTGAGGAGAGTATCAAGATCTCATTTCTTGATATTTAAGTGGCATCTGTGGTCAGATGCATAACAATTTGGCAACACAATGAGGTAGAAAGAATGTGAGGTTCAAATCTGGCACATCTCCCAACCTCATGTAACTTGGGCAAGCCTCATTCTGAAGCTCAGTTATTTCTTCTTTGTAATAGGGAAAACATGACCACCTTACCGGGCCTGAACTGTAGGAATTAAATGAACTAATGTCTTTAATTTATACAGCTCGGGGAAGAACCTGTGGCTCAAAGGAGTAGGGCACCAGCCCCATATACCGGAGTTGGCGGGTTCAAACCCAGCCCCGGCCAAAAACTGCAAAAAAAAAAAAAAAAAAAAATTATACAGCTCAGTGCTCAATGTAAGTGTGAGTTTAAAGAGGTCTGTATTTACAAATCAATAGCAAGATGTGACTAGGTTCTTTCCAAAGTACTATTTAAGCTTGGAAAAAACTGAGAAGTCTTAATTAACAGGAACATTTGCCTTTCATGGTGAAGATTTATACTGAATTTTGGTGACAGTTTTGGCTCTGCTAAATCAAGCAGTTCACATACATCCCATTGCATTGATTTGTTTTCTCCCAGCAAACCTGAGCTTGGGACTTGAGTAGTAGTTTTCATTGTACATATAGAATCTCAGCTTTAGTGCACAAATTTCTTACTTATGACAGATCTCAGCCCACACATGTTCACAACTGTCTGCCTTAGTTTTGCTGTTTTCTGGCCTTTTCTGGCCAATCATGTCTACAGTTGCAGTTAATAGACAATAGCAGAGTACATCCCATTTTTAAAATCCTTTTTGGGATTACAGGTAATACAGATGATTTTCACTTTCTTTTTCATATATGATATTAAAAAGTTGAAGGGATTGTGGTAAATGTTCAAATAAACCATAGGCTGCATGTGTGTATTTGAACATGTGCTTTGGGGGGTTGGAGGAGCATTAAGGTAAAAGTAGAACAATAAACTAATTTTGTGGCAACACAAAATTTAGTAGAGTCTATTTAATATTAAACCTCAAACAGGCTCTGATGTAACCAAACTAAGGATACTTGGCTAACAGAATTCAGACACCTTTCATGGGGGGCATATGATACCCTACTATCCACATGACCTCCCAGAGTCTTATTTCAGTGAGAAAACTTCCTGGGAAACCAAATTTCTGCTTTGGAGAAATAATTCTAGCATTTATATGTGCTGTGCAGGCTATATCCTTTTGGTTGAATCGATAAACATTTCTTGGGTGGCGCCTGTGGCTCATGGAGTAGGGTGCCGGCCCCATATACCAAAGGTGGTGGGTTCAAACCCAGCTCTCAGCTGAACTGAAAAAACAGAAAAGTAGCCAGGCATTGTAGTGGGCACCTGTTGTCCCAGCTACTCCGGAGGGTGAGGCTAGAGAATAGCCTAAGCCCAAGAGTTGGAGGTTGCTGTGAGCTGTGTGATGCCACGGCTCTCCACTGAGGGCAATAAAGTGAGACTTTGTCTAGAAAAAATAAAATAAAATAAAATAAATTAAATAAACATTTCCTTTAGCAAAATATGACTATGGATTTATTTTTATTTTTGAGAACTGTGGACAGTATTAGCTTATTAGCTCATGTGGTCCTGGTCTAAGACTCCATTCTCTTCCTTACTTATTCTTCAGCCAATTGAGTTAGGAAGGAACATGTATCTTTTCATGGTCTTTGTGGCCTAAGACAGGGACTCCAAAACCCTATCTTACTTAATATTCAATGTTGAAACCTGCTAAAATAGCAAAATCTGATTCAGAAGAGAAAGTGTTGTGACTGACCCGCAGTTTTATCTGTTTTATTGCTTTTGTTTTTTGAAACAGTATTGCTCTGGCCCCCAGAGTGGACTGGCATCACCCTAGCTCACTGGAACCTTAAATTTGGGCTCAAGTGACCTTCCTGCCTCAAGCTCCTGAGTAACTGGGACTATAGGCATGGGCTACCATGCCTGGCTATTTTTCCTATGTTTGTAGACACTGCAGCTCTCACTATGTTTCTCAGGCTGGTCTCAAACTCCTGGGCTTAAGCAGTCCTCCTGCCCAAGCCTTTGCAGGTATAAGCCACTGTGTCCTGTTCTAGGATAACACTTTGAATAACAAGACCGCACTTTAAATACAAGCAGGCCTCCTGCCCAAGCCTTTGCAGACATAAGCCACTGTGTCCTGGTTCTAGGACCGCAATTTAAATAACAAGACTCTGAACCAGGGGCTGGCACATGGTGTCTATAAAGGGCAAAGTAGTAAACTATATGCATCCATGAACAATACATAAATGCACGGCTGTGACTGTGATTTCAATAAAACTTTAACTTTGAAATTTGAATTTCAGGTAGCGTTTATGTTCAGGAAATAATATTTTTCTTTGGATTGTTTTAATCATTTAAATATGTAAAACATGCTCAACTTGTTAGCTATACAGAAAAAGGAAGTAGGTCAGATATGGTCTTCAAAAGCTTATCTAGACAGAAGTCTTCCTCTGTCACTAAGACTTAACAGATTGTCTGTTGTCCCTAGTTTGGAAAGTAACAAATGGATAGGATAACAAAATGTGCTCATTTTGAAAGAGCAATCATTAATTTGCAGCTGCCAGTCTGAGTCTGCCACCCTAAAGCTTGTATTTCCCTATCTGTGTTTCAGAAGCAGAGTGAGCAGAGGACCCTCATTACTCAAGCACTTGAGCTTTATTAGTGGTTTAGTAGTTTACACCAGGGTTAGGACTTATTTTTCCTTCCATTTGAGAAAACATTATAATATCATCCCTTTTTCTAAGTAGCTGGTGACTTGGTAGGCTGAAATTATTAGAAACCTCACTAGATAATCTATTCCAATGGTAACATTTCTTCCACCTAAGTGCCAATGAACTTAGAAAGAATCCACCAGCCCCATCCGTTTAAAGGAACACTTCTCCATCCTTGTCAGTGATTTATCACTCTCAGCACAGAGAAAATGAAGTGAGTGCTCAGGGCTCTGAGATCTACACTGAACCATATGAAGTGTAAAATTTCTTTGAAGTCTCCCATTTTATCTCATAAATTCATGCACATCTTACATTTTATTCAACAATATATTGGTGTTTATTGCAATGTAAGAATGCTTAAAGTTACTTTCCAATATACTTTCTTAAATTTTTGTGTTAAAATTGAAATCCCCGGGAAGCTGGCCTGTTTACTATATTCACCCATACATTTCCTTTGACATACCATGTATGTATTATACTCAAAGTTGCATAGATGGTTTTTAATACCTTATGTCTATGTTAATTTATATACTTTATTACATACCTAAGGTTTAAATCAGTGATATGATAGTATTTTCATTTGTTTTCTTCTTATTATTTTCTTCATGAAAATCTTCCCTTTGAATCATTGATGTGTTCTAAATGAATATACAAATATCATCATAAAGGCTGGTTTTTGCAATAATACAAATATTATATTTTTGGAATAATACAAATATTGTTTTTTGGACCCAACAGACTCACTGTCAGCAAAATTTGTTTAGTGTTCTATTTCGTACCTGGTCCCCTATTGATCCAATAATAATGGTGTGGTGGGGCATGATAAGACTTTGAGTGCCTGGATGTTGGTGACACATTGTATCTTATGATTGATAATCTCCATAAAAAGAAATTTTGGGTTTTCCCCTTCAACTTGTGAACAGTTACTTGCAGTAAATGGTCACAGGTCTTTCTCAGTAAGAAGTGAGATTGTCATCAGGTAAGAAGTGAGAGTGTCATCATCACATATGCTTGTTATGTACAGTGTCTCCTGGGAATCCAACCCTTCTCTCAAGTCATAAGTTCCAGGAATAAAAATTGGATCAAGTTTAGAAGTAAACATAAAATGATGATTCTTTTGTTGCATAACTTCCCTATCTTTCTTCACTATTTATTCCTGATTTATTTATTTGTGTAAATTGAGGAATATCTTTCTTAGTCACCCATCTTGTTCGTAAAGACATCACATTCCATTAACCAACTATGAGCTTTTTTGCTGATCCTTTAGTTACCTCACCTATCTTGCTATTCATTACAATGTTTGTGTCCACATAAATCTGGGTTCTTTTTTTTTCCTTGGAAACAGCAGCATCACTAGAATATGCCCTGATTTCTTTTATGGGACAACTTTGAACGATGTATCATCAGTTTTATCAAATCAACTATGCATCAATTTACATGTTTTGCAAAAACCAGCTTTTGTGATGATATTTGTATTATCCCTTTGATTTACTTTAGACCAGCACTGCTCTTTTTACCTATACAACTGATATGCAAATTATATGCTAATTTTATTCTTGCCTTTAGATCTGACACCGAGAATTTGAATGTTTTATGGTCTGTTTTTGTTCTTCAAAATGCCCATCTGTACCTATATAGATTTTTCATAACAGGTGAGATAATGCCCTCAGAATTATGCACTTATACAAATAATTTATCACACAAAACTTGATCATTTTGGCTAAAGTCCTAATTATAATCATTTTCTAGACAGTTTGTAGAGAGTTGAAAAAAGTCATAATTTCTCTCAACAGTTACCAATTACTCTCAGAAATGCATATAAATGTTTCTACTTCATTGATAGGGAGATCTCATGTTGATGCCCTTTTTGCTTTTAAGCAGTTAATACATATAGAAATTAAGAACACTTAAAAAAATTATAAAGCTCCAACTGATGAACAATATATACATATTGTATAAATATGGACATGTATAAATATGAGCATATATATTTATAACATAAGACATATTAAAATCCTCATCAATGATATCTAGTATAAACATCATTGCACATAGTTAACACAAAACTATATGATTTATCAATTTTATTTTTTCTTCCCAAGGGTTATAAGTGTGACCCTTGGGAGCTCAATCAACCTTCCAAAGCTCCAGTAACTGGCCAGGTATATAATACATCTTCCAATGACAGGATTTCTTTCAAATTAAAACTAAGTGCCAGTGACATTCTGGAGTTTGCTCATACCAGTTTAGAAGAACCTAGAGTTAAGTTCTGAAGAATTTTGCAAACTGTTCTTTTTTGGTTTTTTTTTTTTTTTTTTGAGACATAGAGTCTCAAGCTGTCATCCTGTCATCCTGGCTAGAGTGCTGTGCATCATAGCTCACAGCAACCTCCAAGTCAGTCTCAAGCAATCCTCTCACCTCAGTCTTTCTATTTTTAGTAGAGACAGGGTTTCACTTTTGCTCAGGCTGGTCTCAAACTCATAAGCTCAAGTAATCCACCCTCCTGGGCCTCCCAAAGTGCTAGGATATAGGCCTGAGCAGGCCTGAGCCACCACACTTCACCTTGCAGGCTGATATAATTTAAACATTAAATTATATCTCCATACACTTAAATAAAATATATGAAAATTTTAAATAATTAATTCTTTAATGTATCACTTTCTAATCCCTTTACCACATTTTACATTATCTGTGTTCCTATGTCTATTGTCTATTGCATCTGAATGTGAGAACATCGTACAATGTGCACTAATGTCCATTTCTTCCATCGCCACTTTTTAGAAATGTCATTTTATAGCATGAAGTGAACCATAATTATCAATTTTTTTTTTACACAGAATCTTTTGTTGTCATAATGTATTCAGTGAAAGTGCTCAAGTTGCCATGAGATCATCATGTTTCAGAGTGGTTGTATTTTACACCACAGATTTTAACAAATGCTACCAATCAATCAGGAGTTTTCTTTTTTTTAGTAGAAATCTGACTGTTAATTGTCTATCAGCATACCCTTGACTAATCTCTCCTTCACAAATCTGCAAATTACGAAGTAGGAAGCCATTTCATAATCTAGTTTAGAAGAGAAAAATAAAGATTATGCATATGTGTGTACATATATATATCTCCATTATGTATACATGTGCACATATATATATCCATATATATATAGGAGATGCATATCTTCTACACACACACATCTAGTTATATTTATTGATATTCCAACAAGAGAAGTGAAGAAATAGCCAGAAAGAACACATATTATTAAACAAATGATTAAAATACAAAGAACCTTAGGGAACTCCTTGTTCAATGTTTCAATTTAACAGATAAGAAAATGGAGGTTTTATTAGTTACTCAATTATGAAGTCCAATAAGATTCTAGACAAAACAAAATAAAATTTAAATATTGACAGTGTTCTTTCTTCTGTACTGTATGGTTCATTCAGAGTCCATGAGCCTGTTTTGCTCTTTCACTAATGTTTATTTACCTAAACTGTCTCTGAAAAAATACACTTATGTCAGATTAAATATTTTAAATTAATATTTAAAATGAGATTTATATTTCCAATTAATAAATAACTATTTCCAAAATCTATATTAGTTATGCAGTATGTATTCTGATTTTCTCAATAATTTCTCATAATTTTCTGCCCTTAGAGGTCAATTAATATTTATAAGAAAATATTTGCTCTCTATTTAAATATTGCTATCTAAATTTATTAAACACCTTTTAGAAGGTAGGTTAAATAACTTGGTGTGAATACATCATTATATTTATTTTATGGAGTGAACTAAAACTCAGGGAGTTCATGTAAATTGTCCAAGATGGTACAATTATTCGGTAGCCCTGCTAATTTCAAAATTTGTACTGTCTTATTCCAAGGTCTGTTTTTTACCCTTCCTTCTTCCCCCTATTGCTATTTTACCTCTTAAAAACATGTCTATAGAAAATATAGTAAAACAGTTGCCACAGTTGTATAAAATTTCCAGATCATATTTGTGCCTTTTGGCATTTTAGATCCCATCCAAGCAAAATTAAAATGTCAGTCATTTTCAAGGTCACCCATCATTGTAGATATTTGTCCTTGTCATGCACTATTTAACCTCGAAGAGGTCCAGACCTGAACTTTAAAGTTATCTTCCAAATGATAGATATTCTGGGCTAAAATAAGGGGCCTTGGGACAGGGTGAGAGAACACTTGAGATAATAAAATGTGGAATCATTGGCACTCCAGCAAAGTAACAGAAGCAAAATGACAGCACAGAAGGAAAGACAATTCACATTCCATTCCATTGTACTTTGGTACCGCTAGCAAAAAAAAAAAACTGGGGCAATACAGAAAGGCTGGCAAATCTGAAACAAATTAAAGGCAATAACCTTATATATGGTGATAATATGTCTGTGAGATTCACTACTGTGGGACATCTTTAAATCAAATAACAATGATGGACTTTGGAGTGGATGACTTAATGACCAATAACCTTGCTGAGTTTTGGCTGAAGAAGGTACACAACATCTCGTGAGCCTGATCTGATCAGCCCAAGGGCAAGGGATTTAATTTTCCAATGAACCAGATAAAGTATTCATCAGAGTAACGAGAGCTCGCTTCCCCATATTACTGGGACCCACTTTTGGACTGAATTTCTAGCTCAGGTATTAAACATTAGTTTGGAATGGTCCCCATAGGAAAGTGATAGAATGGTGTCAGGGTAAAAGATAACTTTAATTTTCTTCTTTAGTAGTGGGGGAAAATTTCATTGAACTATTCCAAAACCCTCTTCCAGATTACTAAAAATTTACTAAATAACTGGCTCATGTGTGAAATTCCTGTGTGTGACTTTAGGAAGATGAATAACACTAACCAGTGTGATTGTTTTATGTACTAAAATCACATAAATGTACAGGCATATGTACACAAAAGCTGTTCTTCATTTTTCTCACTTAAAGGATCTTGTGGATCCTTCTCTCTCGGTGGATAAAGAACCACATTTTTTAGTTTGCTCAGGTGAAAGCAACTCCTCCATGAAAACAGAGTATTCATGCTTCCCTTTTATTGACCATTAATAACAAACATTGTATATGTATCTCTGTGAGTCTGTATAAGTATCTTTGTATAATAAGCCCCTTTGAATGGAAATACCATGTCAATGGCTGCATATATTTCCAGTGTGAATAGATATTGTCAAATTGTCCTACAAAGTATTTACACCAAATTGTACCACCACCACCATAACTGAGAATTCGGATTTTCTTTTTGCAGTTTTTGACCGGGGCTGGGTTTGAACCCGCCACCTCTGGCATATGGGGCCGGTGGCCTACTCCTTTGAGCCACAGGCGCCGCCCTCCAGACCTTTTTTGTTTTTGATACTTCTTGTCCTGATTAGTGAAAATTGAAGGTGGCTAATTTTCTCTCTTGATCCTGTTTAATAGTGATTGAAAGCTCACCACCATTCTATGTCTTAAGCCATTTCTTTTCTTTCTACCTCACCATTTAAACCTTTATTTCCCTCCCTTTTTTTATAAAGGATTTTCTCTTATGGATTTATAAATGTTCTTTAAATATTGAATACATTAGTCCTCACCTCACCTTTCTGGACATTAAGTTCTTGTTTGCATATCTTCAAGACTTTTTAACATGATTATATACAATAAATTAAATGTCTCAAAGTACTGAGAATTAAAGAGATAAAAAATGAACATTATTTGGGTGATGTGAGTCTTTCTCTTTTTTGTCATCAATTATCTTATAAAGATGCAAGGTGTCAATGCCAAATATTCCCAACAGAAAGATAAAATCCATCATCCTGGGGCAGAATAAATAGTAAATTTATTGATTTATTAACTTTTCCACAAATTCATTCAACAGAAAAAGTTTTCTGAATACTTACTGGGTGTCAGTTGTTTTAGGTCTAGGGACAAAATCATTTTTACTAAGCATATTTAATGTATTTCTAAGGAGTTGCTAATGACATAAAGTTAATCAAGAAAAGTTACATGTCTTCAAAATTTCTATGATCAATTAACATTGCTTTCTCATTGTGTCCATTAAAAATGCTTTGAGATGTTGGTAAGAACGGAAAATAAAAGCCTAGATTTATTGTTTTTCTGAGAAAGGTCAATCACATAAACTACATAACCTCCAGAGGTAAGTGAACCAGGTTGGCGTGGTGGATTTTCAGTCATGGAGGCCCCCTCTGTTTGCATGCTTTGCCAGCTTCACATGGCTTCCATTTCAGTTCTCTTATTGTCATCAAATGGCTGCTGAATCTCCATTCATCATCTCTGTGTTCCAGACTGTAAGTAGGAGAAAGCATGTGTGAAGAAAGGATCATCTCTCAATTTTATTTTATTTATTCATTTATTTTTTTATTGTTGGGGAATCATTGAGGGGACAAAGAACCAGGTTACACTGGTTGCATTTGTTAGGTAAAGTCCCTCTTATAATGTGTCCAGCTCCCCAAATCTCACTGATCTCTTCGTTAATAATTGAACTTACAGAATTTGCAACTGTTAATATTTTTGCTTTTATTGCTTGCGCTTTTTTAAAAAATTGGAGAACATAGATAATAAAGAAGAGAATGAAGATTCTATTCCCAACTCTGCAACCACCATATAATGCATAATCCTCTAGGAGGCAATCTTCTCCTTCACAACAAGGAGAATTTCCTTCTTCATAACAAAAGCAAAAATGAGATATATACCTGTCCCTAACTTGGTGCCTATGTTGAGGCTGCCATGTAAGAAAGACCCACTAACTGAAATTCAGGAAAAAGGAGCCTCAGTTAAAGTCAGGGATTGTAAGGCATGTGTCCCTCATCTCCTCTCCTATCTCTATTTTTCCTCTCATTCCTCATATAAAATAAGACATGGAGTCTGTGCTATTTTTTCTTTTCTTTCTTATTTGCAACAACCACAAGCATTTGGATCTTATTAATTAAAGTAGTTTTTTGCCTCCTTTCTCTAATCTTACGTTCAATTCTTCCTAGTTACCAAAGCAAGAGCAGTCATTTAAACAGGGTTTAACAATTTTTTTTTATCCCATGGCACACTTGACCCTGTATTTAAAACTGTGGCACACTTAAATCATGTTGATCAAAAAACAGGAAAAAAAGGAATGCACTTACTGGGCTTTGTACCTCTTTCAAAAATAACATATTTAATGATTGCTAAAAATTTCTATAGTGTACTGGTGAGCTGCAGCCCAAATGATGTTTTAAAGATTTCTGATTCAAAACATCATTTTAAACTTCTTTCTATTCTGTTAAATAAAGACATTATTTACTCTGTAAGTACTAGTTTTTAAAAAGCTATAGGACATATTCTGCTATATGAGACCATGCACAATCCAGTCTGGTCTTGCCACTGTGGTCTCTACAAGAGCCTTGCTCATCTTCACCCTGCAACTCCTGTCATGCAGCTTCCCCTGATGTACCAAGAAAGAATGGTGCCAGTGATCCCCTAAATGACATCCTTTTCACAGTAAAAGAGCCTTTCTGTCCCTGGGCACTTATCTGCAGCACACATTGGTGCATTTTGATTTTTGGTCACCTGTCCTTCACAATACTTATGGCCACTCTCTGAAGAAGCTGTCTTTAGCCTGTTAGATGCATAATAGGTTCTCTAAAATATCCGTTGGTTGAATTTAACTTTTTTCCCTTTATATGTTTCTATATATCTTACGATCAAAAGTCCCCCCCTTCTCATTATGCCTGTCTCTCAATTTCTAGCCAAAATTGTATCTGGGCCCAAACTCCCAATGTGATGCATCTCCTACCGAGGTCACAGCATTCCACAACTGGCTGGCTATTAGCATAAAGCCTGGGATGGAATTGAATTATCAGCTCCTTTTTAACTGGATGATTTCCACTGGGTTTTATTTTCTGTTTGCTTGCTAATAGAAATGCCCATTGGCAGTGGCCCCAGGTCAAAAGAATAGAATCTAAAAGTTCATGTTTAATTTTGAAATCAGACTCCCTTTAGATTCCCAGTATTGCCAAAATTCATCTGAAAGGCAGAAAATGTCATTTTCTTTCCACCTTCAAAAGCAGCTGAACAAAATTTAAATACATCTGGTTATAACAAACAAGCTAGAAAGTGCACCACGATTGGGACAAGCTTCCGCCCAGATCCAATTTTATGACTGAGTTAGAAAGCCCTTGAAAAATGGGGCTCATGGTGCAATCCCTGCAGGGACGTTAGCTAGAGTCTCTTTGGCAAGAAAGACTGCAGTAATAACCATGAGTGACATTTTTCCATAGCAGGTTAAATACCCCAATAGAAACTGAGTAGAAATTACACTTAAAGGTTCTCCAGGCGGCTTCAATTGATTTGACATCTCCTCCTTACACATGAATTCCCTATGTGTTAAATCACATGATTTTGACAATTAAAACAAATTTGTGTGCTAAATTAGATATTATGAGTATTAATGCCACAGTTTGGGAGCTAAGTCAATATGACAAAAATAATAGAATTTTGTTTATTTCCTTGTTTGTTTAAAATTTCCCCTTTTAACTATTAGCTGAAATTATGTAAAAGACATTTCCTCTTTAGCCACTCTCTTCCTTATGACTACAGGATGGTAATAGTTCATTCAATGGAGATAATCTGTGCCATTTTTCAGTGGAGGGCTTGATCAAGGCACATGCCTACTTTTCAGGTGGAATGATGTCCCTGGGGTAATTGAATGGGTTCATTTTATCTTTGTAACCTTTCAGAGGATTCATTATTGTTTAATCCTTATCTCAAAATGTAGTAGACAGGCTGACAGGATGAGCAAAGACTCTTCACAGAAAGAATAATCACGTATTTGCTCACAAATAATTTCTATAATATTCATATTGGTCTGGGATCCCTAATAGTCCAGTGGTTAGGATTTGGCACCCTTATATTGGTCTGGAAAACTTGATTCACAGACTGTAACTTTACTAGCTACGTGACCTTAGGTAAAGTTATTTAAGAATTGTATCATTCTTTGTCATCTCTTCAATATCTGCACTTTTTCTATTTTATGCCTATCAATTTGACATTCATAATTGGAAAAGTGGTTCCATTATTTTCATTTCAATGAATAGCTGGAGACTCTTGACATAATCAGTCTGGTCAGTCCATTTGTGAGACAAATTCATGTTTTAGTGCTTCTCTACATGATGCTGGACAAAAAAGTTCTTAGATGACCTGCACTGCTCTGTTGGCCTCCCTAATGATCCCATACTCAGAAGTACTGCTCTGTTGTGGTGTGTGTATGTGTTTGTGTGTGTGTGTTTTTGTTTGGACACTCATTTGGATTTCTATGCTTACTTCTTTTTTTTTTTTTCATTTTTTTGTAGAGACAGAGTCCCACTCTATCGCCCTTGGTAGAGTGCCACAGCGTCACACAGCTCACAGCAACCTCCAACTCCTGGGCTCAGGCTACTCTCCTGCCTCAGCCTCCTGAGTAGCTGGGACTACAGGCACCCACCACAACACCCAACCATTTTTCTGTTTTGCAGTTCCGCTGAGGCTGGGCTTGAACCCACCACCTTCGGCATATGGGGCCGGCGCCCTACTCGATGAGCCACAGGCACCGCCTTCTGTGCTTACTTATTACACTTAACCAATGTTCATTGACTTCTCACAGAGAATGATTTTTTTGGTCCCATTGCTTCATTTTCCCAAAATTTGTTCACTCCCTTGATTCGGTTTCTTTTGTTGCATGGTCATCTCTATATGGCTCAGTTTTTTCTCTCTCACCTACAACTAACATCATTTAGCACAGTCCCATGAATATCTCGAACACTGATTACATCCTTGGTGAGAAAATAAAAAGAGAAATTTCTCCGTTGCTGGACATTCTATTAAGTATAACTGTTTACTAAGTAGCACTTTGCACTACTCCAGAAGATTATATTTAAAGTTCTCAGTGATACTTTGTCATTGAAATAGAAATATATGCATTTGAAATCTGTAAAGAAAAGTGATTATTTTCAGAACAATTTTAATTATAGTTGCCATATACTAATTCTCAGTGAGGTACTATTCTGCATATGTATTGTATGACAAACATTCTCTATCTGAATATGGTAAAACTAAAGTCCTATATGAACAACTCAGTTCAGATTTAAATGATATATATTTGCAGCTCAACTTTGATGTTTTGTTTCACTAGAGTCTTTATATTACATTGAAACATATATTAAAATTAGTATAGACCAAAATGAAGAAAATTTAAATCATGGAATTTATTAAAATTCTAAAAAGATGAAACCTTTAAATTTTACCCTATATTTTTCTTTATTATAAACCTATACAAATATGGCTTTAATGTCGCCATCTAGGGTTCAAGTTAAGGAGAAATATCTTAAAGGGGACTAGTGAGTAGGGTTTGGTTTATAAAAACCATGACACTTACAGCTTATTTGTGGCTCCATTAAGCTATTTAGGTGATTTTGATTGAGTTGTGTGTATAGTAATGTTCTTTCATCTCTTCACCTTTCACATTCTTTCTCTTCTGCAAATAGTGTGATTTGGAGAATAATAGCAAAGAGAAAATCCTATCTTGACTACGGTAAAGGTTCATTCATTTTTGAGAATTAAAATAGAAGAACTTGGGGGAAGAATGTCTACAGGTATTCAGATCAAGAAACAAAAGGAGGTAAGATTTTGGAGTAAAGGTCCACATTTAAAAGTTCAGTTGTCAGTGAGTCATCCTGCACAGAAACAATGAGCCTTTGTACTTACCAAGTGACTTTTGTACAAAGATCTCAGAAGGCAAAGAGCTGCAAAGAATGCCTGTTCTCATATCTGCTAGATGACAACTAAATCAGAAAGAAGGGAGAGAGAATACAGGTAGATTTTTTTGAATACTTCATTATTGGATCTCAGTAACTTTTTTCTTTTGCATTTTTTGTACATTAAATGAACAGATTTGAAATGCATAACTCAGTAAGTTTTGAAAATGATATCCTTAAAACCTTCATCCCTATCAAGATACAAAACATTTTTCTATTTACATCAGAAAGTTCTCTTGACTGTATGAATCTATATCCCCCTTCTCAAAAGGCAGTCACAACACTAATTCCTACTTTCGTCATAGATTAATTAGCTTGTTTTAGAATTTAGTATAAATTAAATCACATAATATGAATATTCCTGTTTGAGCTTTTCATTTACCATACTATTTTAAAATTAATCTTTACATTTAGAGCAATTTTAGTTATTAATAAAATAAGATATTGGGATAACAAAGCAATTCCCATATTTCCCATGCTCAGCTTCTCTTATTATTAATTTATTAAGTTACTCTTGGTTATAACAATTTTTCAGATTTTCCTTGGTTTTTGATAACCTTGATAGTTTTGAAAACTACTGGCAAAATGTTTTGTAGAATGATTTTCAATTGGGATTTGTCTGTTGTTCTTCTCATGATTAGACTAGGGTTGTGAGTTTGGGGCAGAAAAATTGCAGAAGTATCTGCATATCATACTAAAGGTATAAATTATCATATTATCTATAAATGTTGCTGTTGATCTTGACCACTTGTATGATGTAGTGTTTGTCAGGTTTCTCTACTGTAAAGTCAGTCTTTTTCCCCTTCAGCATAATAACTTGAAATTTGTCCATTTTATGCATATGCTACAAGTGTGTCCCATTGTATTATAGAACAGAATTCCCTTATGCTACTATAGTATAATTTTTTGCCACCCTATAACCAAAGAACATTTGTATTGTTTCCAATTTGTAGGTATTATGAAAAGACTGATGTGAATTTCATTCAGTTTTCCCTTGCTTGAATTTCATTGAGTTTTTCTCTCATGTGAGCATGTAGGTGTTAATCTAATTTTTTACATCTTGGGTACATGTGGTATTTGTTTTTCTATTCTTGTGATACTTCACATAGGAGAATGATCTTCAATCCCATCGAGGTTGTTAAAAAAATACCTAATCTCCATCTTTTTATGGCTGAATAATATTCCACAATATACATATACTGCAATTTATTAATCCAGTCATGTGTTGAAGCACACTCAGGTTGTTTTCACACCCTTTGCCATTGTGAATTGTGCTGCTGTGAACATTCAAGTGCAAGTGTACTTATGATACATTGCTTTTTCTTCTTATGGGTAAATATGTAATACTGGGATTGCAAGATCAAATAGTACACCTACTCTTAATTCTTTAAGGAATCTCTATACTGCTTTCCAAAGAGGTTACACAAGTTTGCAGTCCTACCAACAGTGTGTAAATGTTCTTTTCTCTGTGCACCCGTGCCAGCATATGCTGCTTTGGGAATTTATGATGTGAGGCATTCTCTTTGGGGGTAGGTGATATCTCAATGTAGTTTTGATTTGCATTTCTCTGATAATTGGAGACAATGAGCATTTTTGTGTGTGTTTGTGGGCCCTTTGTCTATCTTTGTAGGTAAAGTTCCTGTTTATGTCTCATCCTTAACTTTCAATAAGGTTATTTTATTTTTTCTTAATGATTTGCTTGAGTTCTTTGTAGATTCTGGATATCAGCCCTTTGTCAAATGGGTAGGATGCAAGTATCTTCTCCCATACTATGGTTTGTATTTTTGCTTTGTTGATTGTGTCTTTATCTTTGCAGAAGTTATTTAACTTAATAAATTCCCATTTATTTATTTTTGTTATTACTGTAATTGTCAGTGGGGTCTTCATTTTTCCCCCCTAGGCTGATAAGACATTTTCCCACACTTTCTTCTAGTGTACTTATAGTTTTGTGAAAGAGAAGTATATCAAAGGGATCTAAAAGGGAACAAAGTAGGTCAAACTGTTGCTCTTTGTGGATGAAATGATCATAGACCTAGAAAACCACAAAGAAACAACAAAAGACTCTTGGAATTGATAAAAGAAAAAATATATAGCAACGTGTCAGGATGTAAAATTAATATACACTAATTAGTACCTTTCATATATCCCAAAAACAGTCAATCTGAGAATCAACTCAAAACACAATACTCCCCACTATAGCATCAAAGAAAATGATATACCAGGGGCGGCACCTGTGGCTAAGAGGGTAGGGCTCCAGCCTCATATACCGGGGGTGGCAGGTTTGAACCCAGCCCCAGCCAGCTGAAACAGCAATGAGAATTGCAACAAAATATAGCAGGGTGTTGTGGTGGGTGCCTGTAGTTCCAGCTACTCAGGAGGCTAAGGCAAGAGAATCTCTTAAGCTGAAGAGTTGGAGGTTGCTGTGAGCTGTGATGCCACAACACACTATCAAGGGCAAAAAAGTGAGACTCTGTCTCAAAAAAAAAATGAAATACCTTGATATATTTTTAACAAAGGAGGATCTTTGCGATGGATGTGAAGGATCTTTATAGAAAGAACTATGAAACACTGAGCAAAGTAATTGCAGAGGATGTTAACTGATAAAAGAACATATCATGCTCCTGGCTCAGAAAGATAAACAGTGTTAAAATGTCTACTACTCAAAGTGACCTACATATTCAATGCAATTCCCATCAATTACCAACACCCTACTTTGCAGATTTCAAAAAAATAGTTCTGCAATTCTTATGGAATCAGAAAAATCTCTGAATAGCCAATGCAATTTCTATGAAATAAGAACAAATCTTAAAGCATCATCCTACCAGACTTCAGGCTGTTCTTTAAATCCATAATGATCAAAATCGCTTGGCATTGGTAAAAAAAAAAAAAAAAAAATAGAGACATAGCCATATGGAACAAAACAGAGAATACAGAGATGCAACCAATCTCATATTTCCTCCACCTGATCTTTGACAAAACTATCAAAAGCATACATTGGGGAAAAGAATCCCCATTCAATTAATGGTGCTGGGAGAAGCCACATATAAAAGACTGAAACTAGACCTACACCTCTCACCACTTACAAAAACTAACTCACTATGCAGAAATTGATCTATTTTTATTGGGTATGTCTCAAAAAATAGAATTTATAATAAATTACTTTATTATACTTTAATTATGCATTGTGATATTTGCCTGTTCTTTCATCCTTGATTTAGTTCATTTATATTTTCTCTATTCATTTTCTTACCAAGCTAGATTGGGTGTAAAATATTTCATATTTTCTAACATTTCCTGTTTTTTTGATTCTGTTACTGAATTCTGCTTAGTTTCTCACTAGTTTCTGTCTTGTACTAATTCATTTAACTTGCTCTTCTTTTTCTGGTATTTTCATGTAGAAGATCACATCATAGACATTGATTTTTTGTTCTCTTATTTAAACATCTGGAGACATAAATATTACTCTAATCACTGTTATTACTGCATAATACAAGCTTTAGTATTTTATTGTTATTAATTTTATTATCTTTATTTCAAAAATTTTCTGATTTATTTAATGTTTTTTAAAATTTTCAAGCATTGGGAATTTTTTAGATATCTTTAAAAATTTGCTTATAATTTAATTATGTTTTGGTGAGAAAATAAACTTTTTTTAGTTTATTTAAACTTGTCTTTTCAACTGAGAATATTATTTATCTTGCAGAACATCCTACATATATTTGAACATAACTTTTGCTTTTATTTTGGCTATCATTTCTATAATTTCAGTTAATTGAAGTTTTTTAATACTTTTATGATTTTAAGCCTATGTTCTTCTTAATTACTGAGAGAAGAGTGTTAAAATTTCAACTATAGGGTGGCGCCTGTGGCTCAAAGGAGTAGGGTGCTGGCCCCATATGTCGGAGGTGGCAGGTTCAAACCCAACCCTGGCCAAAAACTGCAAAAAAAAAAAAAAAAAAATTCAACTATAATTATGTATTTTTGTTTTTCTTTCCAGTTATTTTGACTCATTTACTTTGAGATTCTGATATTAGAGGGATAAACATTTAGAGTTGTTATATCATCTTGATTAATTGGTGCTTTTATTTATAGATATATGTATGCATACAAATATGTACATCTTTTGAATGGTAAACTTTCTGGTCATGAATATTATTATATATTAGTAGAATCACTCTAGCTTTCTTATCATTAAGATTTGCATGGCATATTTTATTTCATATTTTTACTTTCAAACTAGTTATATCTTCAAATTTCAGCTTATATTGCCTACAAATAGCATACATTTCAGCCTTACATTTTTATACCATATGCTATTGCTTTTATATTTGTTTCATTATAGCTATACTTTTCTTAATTTTAAGCACTAAGAATATTTAAGTTCCAAAGATAAGAAACCTGAAATAGATGCTGTTTTACTTAATCAAAAACTCTCTTCCAAAAATGATCTTTAATGTTACATATGAATAAACTGAGAAAGTAGGTTTAATAACATTTCTGATGTCTTGTAGTTATTCTATCTCTTAACTTTATTCTAACTAGTACTTTAGCAAATACACAAAAAAATTTGTGAATAGAATTTCAAATATATTTATCACTTTATATCCTTTTATTCTATCTCTGATTTTAGCTTTAGGAATTGTTATAAAAATGTACCTTCTAAAAAGTAATAATTCTTGAGAAATACTCATACTGTATGTCAATCATTCTATTGATATTTTCTCCCACAAAGGGACCTTAATATATTTGATACTAAATTTGTTTTGAAATATTCATTGATACCTCTATATCAAAAATATTTCTGGGGTGGCACCTGTGGCTCAGTGGATAGGGCGCCGGCCCTATATACCGAGGGTGGCAGGTTCAAACCCAGCCCCGGACAAACTGCAACAAAAAAATAGCTGGGCTTTGTGGCAGGTGCCTGTAGTCTCAGCTACTTGGGAGGCCGAGGCAAGAGAATCGCCTAAGTCCAGGAATTGGAGGTTGCTGTGAGCTATGTGACGTCACGGCACTCTACTGAGGGCGATAGAGTGAGACTCTGTCTCTACCAAAAAAAAAAAAAAAAAAAAAGTGTGTGTGTGTATATAAATTTCTGTGTTAATAAATAAAAACTGGTATGAAATGGATTATTATGAAAAATAAGTGTTTTAAATGACATTTGTGATTTTTGCTGTTGTACACCTAGTTGAAAGAAATATTTGTATAAGCCAGAATTTTAGAATTCTGTTTCTATAACAATTGCTGGCTTTGTTTTCAGATTGATGCAATTCAGAGGATGAAAGTGCCAAATATTATGCTGTATCTCAAATATAATCCACCCAATAAATCAAAGTTTTATAACATCAATTTTTATTGAGATCTATGTAAACATGTCGCTGCTGATCTCATATTATTTTCATGTGATCTGTTACTTATATTTAATAAAGAGTGTCTTAACCTATATTCCCTATAAACAGTTTAAATCATGGACTTTTGTGCATGTAGTTTATTTAGTAGGTGACCTAGGGAATGGAGTAAGAGATCAAATCCTGTTAATCAGCAAAAACAGGAAAGCTTTCTGATGCAAGAATAAAGGTAAAATTAAAAAAAAAAAAGAAAATAAGAAACTTAATGATTGTACAAGTGTTTTTAAGATGATCATTGTAAACCACAAGGGCTAGGATATCTGCAAAACATACAGAATGCTTCCCAAACTTTGGACCCTGGACGATAGAAGGCAGGAGGATTCAATGTATACCCATGGTTGGAAGAACTACCCTTGCACTTTTCAGGCTTCACTAGTGTCAAAGCAAGTGGGCTCCAACATCATAAGAAAAACCTGGAAGCAGAGAAAGCCCTTGAGTCTAAACATTCATGGTGAAAGTGAATCTAAAGTGGCACAGTTATTTTTGACATCAGAGGTGGGCCAAGAAAAACAATAGTATTACTAATTCTAGGTCAACATAAAATTTTGATTCAAAAGCTTGGTAAAAGAAATTATTTAAAAGAAAAAATAAAATACAGACAAATGATTAAGAAATTCTGTTTGGATTCTCCTAAACTAATACAATTAAAAAGGTTTTACATGAAACTGAGTTTAGAATAAGAAAGAAAAGTCTTTTTCTAGTTAGGTATCCTTTAAAATGTGTACAGATAACTGAATCAATAAATTTTAGGTGGTAAGTTTGGCCATTACAGTAAGCTACAGAGTAATACTTCTATCAGTGATAAAACATGTAAAACAAACATGAGTTTGTTTTAATTTTTACATGTGACTGGCTTTTTAAAAATGGAATTTATAAATTAAACCTTCCAAACTGTAAGTGGTTGATTTTCTTGTTACATTACTATTAATCATTAATTATATAAATAAGTCCTTTGACTATGATTGGATATTAACTGAATATCGAGTATGAATTCTAACGCTGACACCATGAACACACATATTTCATTTCCTGTGGTTTGAGTCATAGCCACTTGTCAATACACATCGCAACTTCATGCATCCTGAATAAGTTCTCAGGTAAATATTTTAACTAGAAAAAACTAATATAATAAAAAGCATACCTTTCTAATTCTAAATGTAAATACAATTTTAAAAGGAAAAAAAATGTTCCTCTTGGGTAATTTAACTGCTCTTTTGTCTCATTCACCAATAAGTGCCAAAACATGAAAAAGTGAGCAGAAAGAGTGACATTTCAATGCCTTCTACAGGATGCAAATGTAAGTTGTTTGGGTGGAATTTTCCTTCTTGTATGTATACAATGTAAAACGAAATGCTGAAGTGAGTTTCCAGAATTTAAACCAACAGTGACATAGCAAAGGAGGCCAGGGGTGGGGGGTGCAAATTGAGTTTTAGGTAACATTAATGAATTTAGGGAAACATAACAGTACCCACCAAGATTTCCACAAGCTGAAAATAAACAGCAATTAAAAATACAACAGTATGATTAGGTGACAAAAACACAGGAGAGATTTCATGACATGTTCAAATGAGAAAAAAAAAAGAGGGGGAGGAGAAAGAGAAAGAGGAGAAAAGGAGATAAATTACTATCGGAAGTGAGTGTGTGTTATTGTTTGATATTATTTTTGCTCCATTTTTGTTTAATTGCACTTGATTGCTAAAATGAAAAGTGTCTGCAAAATGATGGATTAATTAGAAGAGTATGCAATCACTTATTTGTTACAAAATCAACATCCATAAATCTGTAACCTTTATATATACCAACAATAGCCCATGAGAAAAAACAGTCAAGGACTCTATTCCTTTCGCAGTAGTACCAAAGAAGATGAAATATTTGGGAGTTTACTTAACAAAGGATGTGAAAAATCTCTATAAAGAGAACTATGAAACTTTAAGAAAAGAAATAGCTGAAAATGTTAACAAATGGAAAAATATGCCATGCTCATAGTTGGGAAGAATCAACATTGTTAAAATGTCTATACTACCGAAAGCAATATATAATTTTAATGCAATTCCTATCAAAGCTACATTGTCATATTTTAAAGATTTTGAAAAAATAATACTTCATTTTATATGGAATCAGAAAAAACCTCGAGTAGCCAAGACATTACTCAGAAATAAAAACAAAGCAGGAGGAATCATGCTACCAGACCTGAGACTGTACTATAAATCGATAGTGATCAAAACAGCATGGTAATGGCCCAAAAAGAGAGAGGAAGATGTTTGGAATAGAATAGAGAACCAAGAGATGAACCCAGCTACTTACTGTTATAACATTCAGTGGGGAAAAGATTAACAAATGGTGCTGGGTGAACTGGCTGGTGACCTGTAGAAGACTGAAAGTGGACCCACACCTTTCACCTTTAACTAATCTTACTTTCTGATGAGACCCTCACTTCTGTGCACTGCCCATGTGCATCAGAATATTCCTTCCTTTTATCAGTGCGCTTACTTGTAATCACAGAAAATCCTGCATTGATTGAAGCCTACCTTACTGAAATATATTTATCTAATGTATTGCTTATTAAAACTGCTTACTCAAATACATTTAGAAAATTACTGCTATTGCTATTCCTTACTGATTAATCAGAGGTGGTTTTTCTTCTTATATGCATAATTCTGCAGTTTCCACTTTGTGTCAATGAAGTTTCTTTGCCTCTGTGAATCCTTCTCTGAACCCAAGGTTGTTCAGTTTTTGGCTGGGGCTGGGTTTGAACCCACCACCTCCGGTATATGGGGCTGGTGCCCTACACCATTGATCCACAGGTGCCACCCCTGAACACATGGTTTTTCTAGTGGTTCCTGCGTGAAACACACACAACGTCCTTCTGAAATGAGGAGGATTTTATTCTGATTTTATTCCAGCTTTGTCTGAAAAGAACAGATTCACAATAAAAGTATTTTAATGCTAAAAAAATTGATCCTTGTAAAAACATTAAACCTCCATTTCTGCCTCTGGAGCAGTCCTGAAGTTTTACATAGTAGAAGTCACAAAACTACATTTTCATATAAAACTACTATATATATAGTTACAGTTATATCAATTCTCATGAAGTTTGTATGCTTTTGAGTTACTAGAAAGAATAATTCTTAGGATTCATGAAGAATATAAAGGTATTTATTATTTAAAGTATTAGAATCTATTATGTATGTTAGCAAATGACCTACTGGCAGTAGTCATAGATCAATGTTTAAAAAAATAATAAGTTATATGTTCAATAGCATATATTTAATTATAATATAAAGTGAACAACCACTATTTTAAATATTTATTTTTAAACATTTTCATTTGGGAAAGTCTCACATTTTATTATAATTACTTTTTTGAACACACTGAACAAAGTAATCACTTATATTTTAAAGGCAAATTGAAAAGTACTTCCACAAAACATTTTTGAAAAAGATTCTACTATTTATTTTCACTTGATCTTAATTAAAGGAAATGCTTAAGGATTCAATTTCTCTTTCTTACTCTGGTTTCCTTCCATTATTTTTATTTTAAAATATACTATTATTCTGAATGGTATGGAAATATGTGAGTATTATGATGTCTAATACTTTTCTGAGAATTTTTTTATGCTTTTGGAAAAGGTTGGACTTTAATCACCACATAAAAAGCATTACATTTTTTTAACTGCTGCTGAGATATTGCTATGAGTGCAAAAAAGAAATATCTGATACCTTGACTAGAAACTACAGATATATTAACACATTTTTGACAATGTAAAAAAGCCTCAGCATTTTTTTATCAGATGTTCCTTATACTTGTGATTTTCAGCTCTAAACAGAAAAAGACAAACCATGATCATTCTTGCCTCCAACTACTTAGAAAAAGATGTGTTAAATGCTAACAACTGCATGTGTCAAAAATGACATTAGCTATCTTTTCAGCTTTTAAAAACTAAAAGCTCAGAATGTCACAGGATTTGCTGAGACTTGGAGTTGTATGTTAAGCCAAGGTTGCATGGTGGGCTATAAATAAATTAGTCATATGTAAACATATAGAGAAAATGGTCCTCAATACTGAATGTTCTGTAAGAGGTTAGGGAAGCTACAGCGAAAAGGGAAAGGCATTTTCTATGCTTCCAGTTAGAAACCATTTACCTTTTAATAGCCTGAATTATACCGTTATTAGTTGTTTGTCTTTTCTATTTTTGTTACTTAACCCTTCAGCTCAGCATGTGGGCTCGAATATTTAGCATCAACAAGGCAGAAATTCTGAAGAGACAATCTTTACTCACTCTTTGCTTACTGTCTTTTCCTCTATTTCATCAAATGTTTGTATTATTATCTATCTTAATTCTCCTTACAATTTCCTAACTGCTTTTCCATGTTCATGGGATTTTTGTCTCTGTGTGTGTTCATTTGTTTTGCTTTTTGGTTACATTACAATTTGACTTTTCTTACTTTCAAGCTTCAACTAGTAGTATTCTCATCGGACCAAAGTAAGACTAAATAAGCTTCAAATGTGCAACTTTCCTTAGTTATTGGCTGTATTTCCCTGGGTGTAAGTATAAATTGTAAGCAGTGATTTTCTGTTTAATATGGAAAGCTATTGTGTAGATACTAGCCTTTTGCCAAAATACTTATTTCAAGAATGTTGAATAGGGCCAGGCTCAAAATGTTTGACAATTTCACTCATTATGCAATCTCCATAGCACATAAACACTTAAATGTACCTATTTAACAAGGCCCATATTTCCTAAGGATGTGAGAGAAATGAAATTAAACATGATGAATGTATTACTGTAAGTTTTTATTTCTCATTAATGGTGAGGAAGCTATCGAATAGACTTAGTTAAATATTAATGCACAGACTACATGTAAGTGAAAATGTTTTTAAAGTGCTTTTTCTCTATGTGATGTTATTTGCTAATGAAATATGGCTTGACTTTCAAATCCGTAAGTTGTTGGCACACAGATTTTCAGTACTTTATCTCATTTTTGAAAGAAACATTTTCATCACTCATTTTCTCTAGTGAGTAACCAAGAATTTAGTTATATTAATTAGTTATACATAAGAAAGGATTCTGCTTATATAAAGCCAGGTTAAATTACTATCATATTTGTCTTAGAAAAAAAATATTTATCACTTCCCCCAATCATGAATTACTTTAAAATTTTTTTATATCCCAAAGTAAATTCTCCACAAATATTTGTTTAATTATAAATGAATTTAATAGATAAATGAGTGTATAATCTTTTTGAGGGTTTTCCCTCATGCTTAATATCAAGCTTTAATCTTGAATATAGTTCTAATGTTGTTATTTTCATACTTTTCATCATAAGCTGAGATATTTAACTTAAATCCTTTACATTATGAAAAATATAATACTAATATTAATTAAGCTTTTACTATGCTCCATAGTTCTAATTATTTATCAAGAATTGACGTGGATAATTTTTTCAAAACTTGAGGTCAACACTATTACTCTCCAACTATACTAATACAAGACATTTTTTTAAAAGGATGTAGTCATGATAAACCAAGTTAAATTTGCTAAAATGTAAGTTTTGGTCTATTATTTAAAATTGGTAGTTTCATTGTAAATATTCCTCATGAACCTTAAAATAATAGAATTAGATAGTATTTCTAACCCAACTACTATCTGATAATTGGCAGGTAAACACATATGGGGAGATGTAACTTAAAAATTTTAAAATTTTGGTGGCACCTGTGGCTTAAAGGAGTAGAGCTCTCGCCCCATGTACTGGAGGTGGCGGGTTCAAACCCAGCCCTGGCCAAAAAACTGCAAAAAAAAAAAAAAAATTACATTCAATTTATAACCTTTTTGAACTAAAATAGATCACCAATCTAAGCATCATTTTCCATGATTCAATGGCCTAGCTTGTTAAATGATTGCCTTTCAAAAGATCAGTATATAAATGCATGACTTTTATGGCCAATTTGAAATAAAAAATTACCTCTTGAGAAGTAATGGCAAATGATTATGATTATTACAACAATGAGTCAGTTTGTAATTAAAAAAAAATAGTTTCCAACATTATCTCAGGTAAATTACAAAAAGGTAAATATACAGCTAACTCATCTTCCACCCTGTCACATATTGTGAATATGCGCCACCCAGAGCCTATGCCATCCAAATTGAGTCTGATGCTTTCCATCATGCATTAAGATATTCCTGACCTTGGTAATATTAGAGAGGTTAAAATTCTTTTTTTTTTTGGCAATTCAGCCGAGGCCAGGTTTGAACCCTCCACCTTCGGTATATGGGGCCAGTGCCCTACTTGATGAGCCACAGGCACCACCAGAGAGGTTAAAATTTTTATAGTGAACATTCTTACTTTTTAAAAGTGATACTTTAACTTGAGGTAGACAATTAGGACATTAATAACATATTTAGGGTTTCTGATACTCTTAAATAATATCATTTGCTGCAATTGGAATTCTAGTCTTTTGGTGAAATCCTTCAGGTAGATTTGTTTTAGACTAGGAGGACAGCAACATCTTATAATTATATATATATGCTTTTAGATTTCCTGGACTCCTCATTAAATCCTAATGAAATGGAATTAAAAAAAATCTGAAATAGAAAAACAGGGCAATATGCCATCTTAATAGAGAAAAATATAAGATTTTACAGCATTCTATTGGCAACAAATAATTTTCCTCAATTGCCAATATCTGTCCCTTTGTAAGGGCGTGCCATGATTTGTTTCACCATAGGGATGCTGTTCTCTCTGTGTAAGATTAGGCCGAAGGTAATCAGCGTATGCAGGAAGCACCCTACAGAAAAGAACAAGTAAGAATCTATCAAGTGGTTTTCATTTTTTGTGTTTTATTTGATATTAAAGTTTAAGTTTCTTCCTTATTTCTTATTTTTATTGTAAATTATGAGAAAAGTAAAAACTAAATATTTTACTATGTGAAAATTTTCAAATTGTTTTTAATCCATAAATATTATTTGTAGATTATAATAAATATAAAGGCAAATTTTAAAAGTATATTTAATAAACAAAGTACTACTTCTATGCTCCAAAATTTGCAATCAAAATAAGAAGGCCAATTTGCCCCTTACTGGCTCCTTAATATGATTTCCTGAATGCAAATCTAACTCAGATTGAGAAAACCAGCTGTGCAAGTGTGTTGCCTTGACAGACACTGTGATTTTAGCAATGTAATTTAGTGCTGTTCAGTTTTGGTGACCTTTCAAAGACTAAAATAACATTATTCTCTGTGGTCTGAGTCATTTCAGCTGCTTCAGCTCATATGTTTTACAATATAAACACTTCAAAACAAAGAAAGCCAGTAGTAACACAAGGTGAAAGAATCTTTAATAGTTAAAGGACTAAATACCATATCCCACAATGTAATAATTTTCCACGATGAAGAAACAGGAAAGTCTTCTTTTTTTTCATTACCCTCTCTAGTTGTAGCACAAAAGTTTATTTTACTTATATTTTAAAAGTTTCATGGTTAGAGCAAATACAAAAGTTAATATATATATTTGAAGAGTCTTTAGAGTGTAGAAGCTGAGGACTATGATTTTTAATCAAACTATCTGGGTTAAATTTCTGGCCATATCACTTATTAGGTTGATCATTCTTGATCAGATAGGGAGTTATGCAACTAGTTATTTTCTGAGTGTCTTCATTTGTATTGTGTTTTTTTGTTGTTGTTTTTGGGTTTTATTTGGCAGTTTTTGGCTGGAGTTGGGTTTGAACCACCACCTCCTGCATATGGGTCCAGCGCCCTACTCCTTTGAGTCACAGGTGCCGCCCTTGTATTGTGGTTTTATAATCCTACCTCACATGTTTGTTCAGGTCACTAAATTAAATATTTGTAACGTTCTTTGAATATTACTAGACACAAAGTACTCAATGAATGTTATCAGTTAATTTGATTTCTCATAATTAACCATGAAATAAGGTCCTAAACACAGTTTATGCACTCTAAGTAATCTATTCATTTGTCTAATTTTAATAATCTCATACAAGCAAAGGGTTATTTAGATAACTGAACTTTTTTTTAAGCTCATGATCATGCAGTTGATTTGAAAAGAAAGATTTTTGATATTACAAAGTTCCATTGCTGCTTATATATTTATATCCTGTGGTAAAACCCTCTACACTGAAAAAGAAGTATTTGGAAAAAAATATCAAAAATAAATATTAAAAAATTAGTGCTAAGAGTATTTCTTGAGACATTAAATTCTATCATCAAATTCATTTCACATCTCTTCCTGTCATAACCACCTAAAGTTTTTCTCTCCTATGACTCACACTGTTAGTTCTCTGCCAGATAAAAGTCACAGTTTTGCTTTATCACTAGAAAAACATTGAGATGAAAAAAAAACAACAGTGCCTCATGAGATGACTGCCTTTTACAATATGCCAAAAAGATTAAGGCTTGCATGTTTATGATAAATTACTATAAATTTGGGGGCTACATTTTTAGAATATGTGTGGTGAAAGAGCTGATTAAAAATGCTGTAAATTCACATTTAATGCATGGTTTCCTAGACTGAAAGACTTCACTATTGATTAAAAAACAAATATGAACACAACACAAATTCTTAAGTAAAAAATAACTTTTGATTTAAACTAACCTTTTTGGACAAGTGGAAAATACAATAAAATAAAGGAAAATAATCCATTTCTATTTGTATTAGATGAGTAATTATAAATTAAATAGAATATTCTGTTAAAATAAAAAATGCCATATCTATCTTGTCTGTGATAGCATTTTAAGACTTATAAAAGTATAATTCTGGCCCTCATTGATTTTTCTTCTTATGTAATGGCCAGTTTTTATGTTTTTATATTAGTAGTCATTTTTCTTCATAGATAAGAAAATTAATAAAAACTATACTAAAAAGCTTTAGGAGACTTCTTCCAGAAAGATGGAATCCTGGTACATTTTTCTATCCTCCCATAACTTCAGTTAAAACCCTGGAAATTATCTATAAAACAAACTTAATTAGCCTCTGGAAACTACAGATAAAAGGGCACATAGCTTCAGCACCTTGGGGTCTGAGGAACGATATAAGTTTTCTTGGCCTTTTCTATTCCAAAGTGGATACTGGTAAAGACAGAGACTGGAAAAGACCAATGACCGCACAGAAACAAAGCCCCAAGAAATCTTCCTTTGCCTGGCTCAAGGTCTAGGAAACAGGCTGTCTGTCAAGTGAAAAAACTTTCCAACAATGATCATTTCTTTCCAGCTAAACACCATGGATAAAAGTGTGGCCATTCACCCTCACCCTTGCTAGCAAGGGATAATTAGAGATTCTAGAGATTTTCACACTCCCAGATTATAAGAATCCGTCCCTGTGATGTCAAAGAAGGAAGTTATGTTCAGAGATGGGATTGTCATCCTTTAGGACTGCAGTAACAAGGTCCTCTTTCATCTGTTGTCAACAGAGACCAGGCGGGTATGCTGCACTCTCATCCTCACAGATAATAAAAACACCCGTCCCATTCCCAACAGGATGGTGCCTGAGTCAGGACTTAGCACTGCAGTGGCAAAGAACTCACACATTCCTGCTAGATTGTTGAAGCTACATGGAGGCAGAAAAGCAGAGCATTCTTTGCTCACAGCCAGAATGATATTACTAGAAGCTTAGTAGGGTGCACCTGAGTATCCAAACAACTCAGCAGTAAAATGAGGCCAAGTAGAGGCAAAGGGGAGAACCTGGTCGTCCCCCTCCATCCAAGAGTCTGAAGGGAACAATCCTCTTCCACAAAATGAATGATATCAGAAGAGACCTCCTAAAACACAAGATTTAAGTATCATCCGGTGTTTGTAGAGTTTCATAACATAATTCACAAACAAGTTTATGTTACAATCTAAAATTATTCATGCTATCAAGAAAAAAGATTTCAACAAGAATGTGAAAGACAATTGAAAGCTCCCAAAACTGAAATGACATAGATGTTAGAATTACCTGATAATGACTTTCGGGAGACCACCATAACAATGCTTCCATGAAGAATTTCAAATGTACTTGCAGCAAATGGAGGGAAAAGTCATTTTGAAGCCACAAAGAGTATCAGTAAAGAAAAAGAATATAAAAAGGAACCAAACAGAGATTTTGGAACTGAAAAATATAATTACTGAAATAAAGAAGAACAACTCTCAGTGAATGATCTCAATAAGCATGGACAGAACAGAAGCAAAAATTAGCAACTCTGGACAGTATAACAAGAGAAAAATTGTTCCTTTTTTTGAAAGAAAGTCTAACTCTGTTTCCCTGGGTAGAGAGCCATTGCATCCTCATAACTCACAGCAACCTTAGTCTCTTGGCTCAAGTGATCTTTCCACCTCAGCTTCATGAGTAGCTGGGACTACAGGTGCCCGCCATGAAGCTTGGCTAGTTTTTACTATTTTTAGTAGTAGAAGGGTTCCTGCTCAAACTCGTGAGCTCGAGCAATCCACCCAATTTTGCCTCCCAGTGTTCCAGGATTATAGGCATGAGCCACTACACTTGGCCAACAGGAGAAATTACACACTGACTAGCAGTCAAAAATTATAAAAATAAGAAGAAACTCATTGACTGGGGTACTAAGAAAAAAGATTACATTTGTATCAAGATGGATCAGAGGAGAGGAGAATGGGGGTGAGAAGAAAAAATATATCTGAAAAGATAATGACTACCATGTTCAGAAATTTGGCAGAGAAGCATAAACCCACAGATTCAAGAAGTTAAATAAATTGCAAAGCGAATAAACAAATATAGTCATGTGCTACATAATGATGTGTTGGTCAACAACTGATTGCAAGTAAGATGGTGTCCTCATAAAAATAGTGTCAATTTTTGAGTAGACTTTCTATGTTTAGATACACCAATAGTGTTACAATTGCCTGCAGTATTCAGCACAATAACATGCTGTGCAGGTTCTCAGCCAAGGAGCAATAGACAGTACCATCTCGCTTTGTGTGAGTACGCAATGTTCACACAATGAGGAAATCACCTAATGGCTCATTTGTCAGGATATATGCAGTCCTTAAGCAATGTGTGACTGTAAATCCAAAACAAGACATCAGAGTCAAACTTCTGGAAACTACAGACAAAGAAAAAAAAATCTTCTCTTGAAATCAGTGAGACAAATGACATGTAGAGGACAAAAGAATTTTAATAACAAGGATATTCTTATCTAAACCCCTGGAGGGCAGAAGAAAAGTAAGACAAAGTTGAAGTGCTGAAATACAAGAATTTGTCCTAAATGAATGGCTCCAGGAAAAGGGTTTATTAAAACCTTATATTAGATCACAGTCTGCCTTCATATTAGAATTAAGTACAATGGGTTCTTGCTTCTCCATTCTTTTGATGCTTTACTAAGAAGAATGTGTTCCACCTCCATACAGGTTAATACAAAAGAGGTAAAGCCTCCCATCTTTTTTAATGGCTGAACAGTATTCCATAGTGTACAGAAACCACAACTTGCTAATCCATTCCTGGGTGGGTGGGCATTGAGGTTCCACATTTTGGTGATTGTAAATTGAGCTGAGATAAACGGTCTAGTGCAAATGTCTTTATCATAAAAGAATGTTTTTCTTCTGGGTAGATGCCTAGTAATGAGAATGCATGATCCAATGAGTCTGATTTAAGTTCTCTGAAGATTCTTCATACTTCCTTCCACTATTTAGGGGTGGCAGAGCAATATGACAAAGTAGAGACAGCTTCCTTGCAGCTGAATGTGCTGAGATTGGGGAAAGAAGATTCCAGGCACATCTGGCTTGTGGGCTTTACCCATGAATACCCCTTCAGGAGCACAGGGAGGCAGCGGGAGACTTCAGGACCCCAAGAGGAGGAGAAAGTAGTGGAGAAGTAGCAAGTGTTTGTGATCAAGCATTTTCCCCAGACTTTTTTTGAGAATTTCTATAGCTGTGTGTCTTAAATTTAAATATTTCATCCAGTGAGAATCAGTTTTTTTCAATGATGAGAGATGTGGGTCCAGTTTCAGTTTTCTACATGTGGCTAGCTAGTTTCTGAGAAACATTAAATTGGCATTCTTTCGCCCATGCATACTTTTGCACTATCTCATAAGTTTTGATAGTTTGTGGTTTCATTATCATTTTGTTCAAGAAATCTAATAATTTTCTTCTTAATCTTGTCTTTGACCCATCTTTCATTAAGCTAAGGTTATTTAGTTTCTATGACTTTATTCAGGTGTAAAGATTTCTGTTGATGTTGAGTTAAGCTTTTATTCTATGAGGGTCCAAGAAGATACAAGAAATAATTTCTACTATTTTTAATTTGTTGAGATTAGACTTGTGTCCCAAGATATCAAATTTGGAGCATGATGCATGGACTGATGAGAATAATGTGTACTCAGTTTTGTTAGGACGAAATGTTTTGTATATGTCTGTTAAGTTCATTTGCTTTAGGATCATGTTTAAGTTCATTATTTCTTTGTTTAATTCTGCTTGGAGGATCTGTCCAGTACTATCAAAGGGGCCTAAAAATCTTCAACTATTATAGTTCAGGAAGATATCATATTGTTCAGATCATTTAGAGTTTGTTTTATAAACTGAGGCAGGTTCAGGCTACATACATGTTAATTATTGAAATCAGTTCATATTGTGTGCTTCTCGTGATATGTATGTAAGTGTCTTTTCTTGTTTTCCTTATTTTTGTTGGTTTAAATCTAATTTTGTCTGCAAATAAGATTGTAATCCCTACATTTTTTCTGATTTCCATTTTCCTGGATTATAGTTTGTCGTCCATTCACTCCGAGTCTTTTTTTTTTTTTTTTTTGGAATAAAAAATGAATTTAATACACCAACAAATACAAATACCACTACTTCATTGTAGTTTTCCAAATAATTTTAGATAATAATTTTCCAAAGGGATATTTCACAGTTGCTAAACTAATTCCATTATATTAGCATATAAAATGATCTTTTCTCTAGTTATTTATAATATTTTTGAATATTTAAAAACATAGTATATTTTCATGCAAATTACATTTTCCCCACCACAAAAAATTAACCCTCTTCTCTAGTAATTTCCATTGTGCAAGAATAATAAGCTAAAGGAGGATCTAAAGAGAAGCTTACATAGAACCCTGCTTCTCTAACTATATTAAGCCCAAATTTATCTCAAGTCATAATTGTAGTTAACTTATGCTATTTACCTATGATTACTTTTGAGATGGGGGTCTTGCTGCATTGTCCATACTGGCCTCAAACTCCTAGGCTAAAGTAATCCTCCTGTCTCAGCCTTCTCAATATCTGGGACTGGAGGTGGGCATTATAGTGCCTGGCTTCTCATGACTTTCTTTTTTTTTTTAGACACAGAGTCTCACTTTGTTGCCCTCAGTAAAGTACCTGGGTTTCACAGCTCACAGCAACCTCCAGCTCTTGTGCTTAGATGATTCTCTTGCCTCAGCATCTCAAGTAGCTGGACCCACGGGCACCTGCCACAACACCCGGCTATTTTTTTGTTGCAGTTTGGCAGAGACCGGGTTCAAACCCACCCTCGGTATATGGGGCCAGCACCCTACTCACTGAGCCACAGGCGCCGCCCAACTTTCTTAATGTGTACAAAACAAAACAAGGATGTAGTATTAAATAAGAAGGTTCAGGTAACATTAAAAAACAAATCTAAAAGTTGATGTAGATTAAAAGGTAAAGAAAAAAATAACATGCATATGAAAAATATTTCTCTTGGTGTGCCTCCTTAATTTTATCTATAGATCTTAAAAATGCTTAATAATATCCTCGATGACTATTTAATAAAACTGTGGAATTCATAAAGAACATCTGTTTATCTTCTTTTTTTTTTTTCATTGACAGAATTTCACTTTGTCACCCAAGGTAGAGTGCTGTGGCATCATAGCTCACAGCAACTTCAAACTCTTGGGCTTGGGTGATTCTCTTGCCTCAGCCTCCCACATAACTGGGACTGCAGGCACCTGCCACAATGCCCAGCTATTTTTAGAGATGAGGTCTAACTCTGGCTCAGGCTGTTCTCGAACCTGTGAGCTCAGGCAATCTATCCACCTTGGCCTCCCAAGTGCTAAGATTACAGCCATTAGCTACCGTACCTGACCCTGTTTATCCTCTTTAGTGAAATTTCTATTCATATCTTTTGCCCTTACTAATTAGTTGTCAACTAATGAGCCACAGCTTTAAATATGCTTTAAAAAGAAATTATTCCAATGACTTAAGGAGTCATTAAGTAGGATTTTTTCAAATCCTTCTAAGGAAAATGTCTATAGCATTTTGAACATGATTTTACAATGTACTGAGCACAGAGCACCATGCCTTGCAGAAGGTGGTACTAATACTATGTAGGAGCAAATAAAGATTCCAAGATACCTTTACTTAGAATGTTAAGTAGAATGTACAGATACATACTTTATATGTAGCTATCATAATGTTCTAACCTTTTTTATTTAAAGTAAGTTGATTTGTTCAAAATTTTCAGGATGAATTTTTTGGTGGAAAATTACTTAGAAATTTTCCTGTATGTGAAGATGGCAAATGTAGATTCCAATTCATATGCATCAGTAAATTCATAATCTTATTTCTGAGTCTTGTTTTATCCTTTGAGGTTGTACTTCTTGGATACAACACATATTGGGCCTGAGTTTTTGTCTCTAGTCAGCCAGTCTGTGCCTCCTTAGAAGGAAATTCAAGTCATTCACATTTATTGAGAGAATTAATAGGTAGGGTGAAGTTCTGCAGAGAGAAGGGAACACTTCTACAATGCTTGTGGGAATGTAAGCTAATACAACACTTGTGGAAAGAAGTTTGGAGAATACTCAAGGAACTAAAAATAGACCTACCATTCAATCCTGCAATTTCTTTACTAGGTATATACCAAGAAGATAAAAAATTATTTTACAACAAAGACATTTGCACCAGAATGTTTATTGCAGCCCAATTTGTTATTGCCAAAGCATGGAAACAGCCCAAGTGCTCATCGGCCCATGAATGGATGAACAAATTATAGTATATGTATTCCATGGAATACTATGCAGCCATAAAAAGATGGAGACGTCACATCTTTTATGTTTACCTGGATGCAGCTGGAATATATTCTTCTAAGTATCTCAAGAAAGGAAAAAGTAAGTATCCAAAGTACTCAATACTACTATGAATTCAATATGTAATAACCTTTAGATTCGTATGAAAGGTAAAACATAACTATAGTCCAGAAAGTTGAAGGGAAGAGGAGAGAGAGGGGAAGGGAGGAGGGTGGTGGGAGGAGGGAGGGTAATTGGTGGGACCCCACCCAATGTGCATGATGCATAGGTACATTTAAAAACTATTAAGAAAAGAGTATAATTGTGATGGATGTTTTACTTCGTTCAATGTAAGTATTTCACATTGTATAACAAATCAGCACACTAAACCCCGTCAATGCATGGATGTACAAAGTTATGATTTAATAAAAAAAAAAAACAAACAAAAAATAAATAAAATAGTATGCAATTTAAAATTTCAGAGGAACTTTAAAAAAAAAAGACTTTTCTTAGGACTGGCAGCTTGCAGGTTTTCCTCCTTCATTTTAACTTTGGCAAAGTTAATTTCCTCCTTCATATTAACTTTGGCGAAGTTAATTAATGTGTCTAGGAGATGCTTTATTTGGATTGAGTCATGCTGGTATTCTGAAACTATCTACTATCTGAATCTGAATTTATGTGTGTCTCTCATGGTGGAAAATCTCCACCATGATGTCTTAGCGTAGAACAACAGTTCCTTTAGAATCATCCTTTTCTCCTTCAGGAATTTATATAATTCAGATGTTTGATCTTTGGAATGATCCCATAACTCTCTCAGGGAGCATTCTATTCTTTATTTATTTATTTTATATATATATTTTGTAGAGACAGAGTTTCACTTTATGGCCCTCAGTAGAGTGCCATGGCATCACACAGCTCACAGCAACCTCCAACTCCTGGGCTTAGGTGATTCTCTTTCCTCAGCCTCCCAAGCAGCTGGGACTACAGATGCCCCCCACAATGCCCAGCTGTTTTCTTGTTGCAGTTTGGCCGGGGATGAGTTTGAACCTGGCACCCTTGGTATATGGGGCCAGTGCCCTATCAACTGAGCCATAGGTGCCATCCAACATTCTGTTCTTCTTTTCCTTTTTCTTGTCTCTTTGGATATTTGGGATAGTTAAAAAGTCTTTTGTTCACTTTCTGAAATTCTTTCTTCTCCTTATTCAACTCTATTACTGAGGGTCTTTACTATGTTTTGAAGCTCCTCAAATGTCTGTTTCAATTCTTTAAGCTCTGTTATATCTTTCCTCATTATGCCCATATTCTTGGTAATTTTCTATTTAAATTCATTATTTTCTTGAGATAAATTTGGACTACTTTTTTGAATTTCTATTTCCATCTTGCCCTCTTTGCCATCCATATCCTGAATTCCATTTCTGACATCTTAACACTTTTGCTATGATTGTATTCCCTACTATATCTCCTTTGTAATGGCTTGATTTGCTCTGATTTTCCATGTTACCAGAATTCTTCTGCTGGCTCCTCCCCACTAGTATTTTTAGTTTTTCTTTAAAAATATATATATTAATTATATTCTTTTAGTTGAAATGATATGTTGTCCCTAAATAGTTATTGAGAGATAATCTAGTTGGGGACCCTTAGGAAACACATATCAACCTATTTGGCTATCAAAACTGGCAGGAAAAGACTAGATCAGAAGGCCCTAGGAACCGGGGCTAACCACCCCTTCCCTAACGATCTCCAGCTTTACGCTTGTGGCCTTTCCCTTACAGCCTCACAAATCCCCATTTCAGGGCTGCAGCCAGTGTATCTGGGAGTCAGCTTAGTGAATAGTACAACTTGTCTCTGTTCTGCTGTCAGCCTTCCCTCTAGACAATCCTAAGGATTTGCAGCATTTCACTGGAATTGCTGTTGGACAATGATATGAATGTCTGTGGCCCTGCCCCACCAATAGTTGGGAAAGGGGCAACCACAGACAGACCTGCTTAATCTGCCCCTCACTGCTGCACCCATCCTCCACTCAAACAAAGACAAATAAGTGATGAATCTGTAGCCCCAGACATTGGCAACCAGCCAGAGAGCAAGAATATGGGATGCCTCTGGCTGAAAGTTACAGTTGAAATTTTCTCAGGCAGTGCAAGCAACACACACTCAAAAAAATTCAATGGGTTGAATGGGGTGCCAGAGAACAAAAATCCACTGGAAGATCTGTCGAGGAGTTCATGAGAAGCTAGGAAGGGGATTCTTCTAGTGGGAGAAGCAGTCAAAAGAAATCACAGCTCCCCATACCAAAGTTAGTAGTTTAGTGCCAATGATTTTGCTGTTGCTGCTGCTGCTCAGCCACTGCAAATTCTTCAAACATTCTGGCCTTTGCAGAAGGCAGTCCATCATGCGACCAGATAGGGCGAAGAAGAGTGACCTGTGGAAATATTTGCTCACTTTTGCTCCAGGCAGGATGGAGACTGGACTCAGAGTTCACAATTCCCAGGTACAAGATAAGAGAGACCTCGTAGGTCTCTTCCCACGGGGTGAGGTGGAGCTCCTTGGTTCTTTACTCATTCTTGGAAAGTCCATCATGACCCTCCTTGCTGGGGTTGGGGTCTCCCATTCCCTTTGGCAGCAGGTGCCTTCCTACTAGTGCTTCTGTATCTCTGTGCTTCTCTGTTGTCTTTCTTCTTCTTTCTTGACCTTGCATTGGCCCAGAGGATTGACCTCACTTTCTGCTCCCGTGTTCAACTCTCCACCTTCAGCTTCTCTAAGTCCACTTCAGTCCAACTTCTCTCCTTCTGCACAGGTGCCTCTGGTGAAAGCAGCCTCTAGTCAGCCATCTCGCCAGAATCCACTTGCACACTTTCCTTATCTTCTCAACTTTCATCAGGACAACTCCTAACCATTCATTGTACAGTTCTCACTGAAAACATTAATTTCTCTAGGAAACTTAGCCTGAATTTCTATTTTAATTGTATACTTCCAATTTGTGTATAGTACACACTGTATTATTCATTTTATTTTAGAATGCAATGGCAATAAAAATGTTTTGGTTAGATTACTTTCATACAGTTTGAGTCAAGGTGGTCTCCAGTTCCATTCAGTTTGGCATAAAAGGTATTAGTTAACTTTTAACAGTTGGGTAATACTCCATGGTATACATATACTGCATTTTATTAATCCACTCATGTATTAACAGACACATGGGTTATGTTCATATATTTGTGGTTGTGAATTGTTCTGTTGTAAGCATTCTTGTGCAAGTGTCTTTTTTTGTAGAATGTCTTCCCCCTCCCCTTTGGGTACATACTCAGAATTTCTGGATCAAATGGTAGATCTAATTTAAGTTCTCTGATGAATCTTCATACTGATCTTCATCGATGTTGACAATGACCCTTCTGTTCTTTGTTTCTATTCTTTGGGCTATTTAAATATGTCATATACATGTAATCATGCTGTATTTATCCTTCTGTGACAAACATTTCAATTAGCACAATGTATTTTTTCATCCATGTTGTTGCCTATTAGATTTTATCTTGATTAAAAGTATATTTACAAAAATTAAAGTTTCACACAATTGTATTTAGTCCTCTGATTCTGCCCATATTTACTCTTTCTCAGAGCAATAATTTTCAACTCTTTAACTATTTCTAAGTATTTATCTTCATTTTTAAGATTTATATGCTTATATTTAATGCAATTATTTCTTATTTTTGTAATCATTAGCTTTAACTTTAAAGTTAACATCAAGATATGAAAATGTACTTCTTCTCCCCCTTACAAATCTAGGAAAATTTTCTGTTGTCTCAAAATCTTGATATATTATTTTGTCATTTTGCTAAAATTAATATCCCATAGCTAAATTATTATGACTTTGCAAGAACAATTTATTGGTGATCCATTTAGGCCATTATTTTCACCAGAAATAAAAACCATTTTCTCACTGTTCTGTAAAATCATCACTAATCTGACTGAAAACTTTGTGCAATTGGTTTAAATTTCTCAATATACTCAAGTACATAACATATTTAACTAATTTTACCTTTTGTGCTCCGTAAAACATTTCAATGTATATATCCATGCACAGAGATTTTTTTTCTTGGATATAGATTATTACACCTTAAAAAAAAAAAAGATTATTACACCTTTGGGTAAATACCAAGGAATGCAATTGTGAGATTACATAGCAAAAGTATGTGTATTTTTGTAGGAAACCACCAAACTCTCTCCTCAAAGTAGATGTATCATTTTGTATCACCATTAGCAACGAATGAGAGTTCCTGTTGCTCCATGTTGTTTTCAGAATTTTTTTCAATGTTCAATATATTGCCTCTTCTATTAGATATAATGATAGGTAGCTTTGTTTTAATGTCCTTGGTGACATATTATGAGCAGAAGTATCCTTCCAAATGCTTTACTATGCCATTTTTTTAATATTCCAAAGGAATTTTGTTCTCTGAATAATTCATTTTTATATAATAATACTCACTTTTATTCCATCAGTAGAATGTTCTTGAAAATATTACTGGGAGTTCTAAATGTTTTCTTCTTCCTCCAAAAAGTTATCTTTCCTGCCTATGACAGTTTTTCTATATCTTTTATAAACAGATGCTGTCTTCAGATATCTGATGATCCCTGGTTTTCTGCTCATGTTTCAGAGTTCAGTACCCAAAGTCTGACTGGAAACTCTGAGTAAATTGGTAGTGTGTACCATTCACTCAGGATGGAGTGGCTATTGTTTCATCAGGGAAACTCATTATCAGATGAACTACAGTCTTCTTCCCAAAGACTACAATTCTGCCTGTCTGCATCATGAACAGGAACAATATCAAAGGTCTCGACACACAGAATGTGTATGTTCACTTGGTCTGTTTCCATTCATTTCTCCTAATAGCCACTATTTCAGTCCAACAATCCCCTATTTAAGACCTCCTCATCTGACATTACACTGTATGAAGAGAAGATATGAACTATTTCTAATAAATGAAATATTTTATATACGTGCCCAAATTTTTAGCATCAATTCATACCCACTAGCAGAGCTACCCGAAAATAATCAAAGATTTTGAGTAAATGCTTTTCCCTTGGTTTGCAACAGTATTGGCCGTAGATTCAGTAGTCAAGATTTTGAATGAGTGATAGTTTACACTTTAGTTTTTCAATTTTTGATTCTTTATTATGGTCTTTTCTGCTACTTTCCATGCTTTCCAGTTGTGCTTGCAGTTAGCTGTGTTTTATTGACACTAGTGAAATAGGGAAATAAAATGTATGTGTTCAACCTATGACTTTCCATCTATAATTTCATTTAACCTGCATCATAACAACTCTATAAAATAGGTCCTATTCCCTTCCTCCTTTAAAATATGTAAAGGGGGGATAGGAAGTCACAGAAATTAAATTTATGTTTGTGAAGTTTAGTCTTTACTGGTGGAATAAAAAATATCTTCCTTTTTTTCTATTCATGGAAAAGTTCAGTAATTTATCAGGACACTATCTCATATACTTAAGGCCCCAGTGGTCATCCCAGAAACTATCAATGATAGAGGTGTTTGCATTCAAAATGAAATCTACATCTGTGATGACAGCTTAAAATCCAGAGAGAAAAAAATAACTACTAAAATGTATCAAGCATTCTATTGTGTTAGGTAATTTGCATATAATTTCAATTTTTAAAAATAACTCTACAATATAGATACCTTTTCACTCTCAGTGCAAGGATGAAGAAGTCCAAGTTGGGAAAGGTTAAATAAATAATCATTAGTTATATTCATTTAAATCCATAATTTGTGAAAAAGCAGTTAATTGTAATGTAACTGTGTCTGAATCCCAGTTTTACCAGATTTACAGAATTATCAAATTGCACAATTTACCATCCAGATTTTCTTAAGTTTCCTTGTCCTTATGCCTTAGTGACCTCAACTATAAAATAAGGATTATTGAACAGAGAATGAAAATAACATCTATTAAAAAAATAAAAATTAATCAAATTATTTTCTTTGATTTGTGTATATTAGCCCATATTACCTGCCTCAGGAATGGTGTCTGAAAAACTGTAATATGTGTGTATACAGATGGGCATGTGCATTAAAAAGTTATATATGATGGATTATTTTAACACAATGTATTTTAATTATTCTATAGCCCACAGAGAAATGGGTCTTAACTCTGTTAAATATGCACTGAGAAATGGTAGTTTCAAAAACTGTTCGATTTTCAGAGTATGCATTTATGAATCTGAAATACCATCCCTTAAAAGTTGTACTGCATCCAAAGCTTCAGTTATTCTGCAGATGATGATTAGTGAGTGAGGAAAGCATTAGCTTCGTTGCTAGCCACATAGTACAGGCAGGTGGCAAACAACCTATAACCAGAGCTTTCCAGTCTGTCCCTCTCACACTTGGGAGGCTTATGAAAATTAACTGAAGCACAAATATTTCAGCAGAAATGTATTCGTGCTCTATTGAAAGACACATTAAGCAACACGTTGGTGGGAAATTTTCTCAAATAATGATCATGAAAATTTAAAATAAAGATACTTGAACCTCACTATATGTCCGTGTGTTTTAATTAATCACATCAATCTTGTGTAGGCTTTTATATTGGTCATAACCATCTATTATTTAGTATACATAACATACACACACTATTTTTTCCTTCTTTGGAATGATCTAAGGAAAACATTTGTTTGAAATTCAGAGTCATTCATTTTGTTTACCTTTCTGACCCATGCAGAAAATTATAGGTATGGCCCATTATTTCTACACCAACACATAATTCTTTTGAAGTGGGAATATTAATAAGGAGTGATAAAACAAATACAGAGGGAAATAGAAAAAAAAATAGGATAGAGGAAGATAAAGTCTTAAACTGGATATTTTTTTTTCTTTTAGAGACACATAAAATTATAACTTGCCTTCAACAGAATAACACAGAGTAGAAAGCATTCACAGACATCCGAAGGCATTAGACCAGAATAATTGTAAATAAAATTGGAGCAGGATATCTTTCTGGATCACGAAGCCTGAGCAATTGCAGACCAAGAAACTGGGAGCAGTCTGCCCTAAGCGTATAAACAATGCAATCAGCCTGAGAAGCAGAAACGGACAAAGCGGATTAGAGACAGAGCCAGAACAGACAAAGAAAACTTACTGACTCCTCTCAGGACTCTTTGGCTTCTCCTGGATATTAAATATTGACTTTTTTCCCAAAGATAAGAGAATGGTAACTGAGAGGCCAAAAAATTTCAAGTGTTCACCTCCCTTTTATAAGTGAATACATATTATAATTTTCATTTTATAGTTGAAAAACTAATATCTTTCTTGATACCAGGTGGTAAGGCAAGCTTTTAATCTGGTTCTTGTATCCAAAATACCCTGCTCTTTCATTTCACAAGTGTTTAATAACCCAGGATAATGTTTGCATCATAATTAAAAGAAACACATTAGGTACTCAATATTATATCTCAATTCTAAATTTGAGGAAAACAACTAATTGTTTTTCCTGAAAATATAAATATGCTTTAATTTACATAACATTAACTCATTTTATATATTAAAATATAGACCACAAAATTATATATACATGTGTATGTTGTGTGTGTGTGTGTGTGTGTAAGGTGGGGGAAAGAGAGAATGTGAATGTGCGTGTGTACACATATATTTTTTCAAATAATTCTGAAAACATCAAAAATACAAGTATACCTTTAGGTGAAAAGACTCTGCATGTTATCATGACAACAAACATTTTTGTATTAACACAAAATCAAGTAAAAGTAGTAACAATTAGGTCATGATAATAGTTTATATTCACTTTTAGAAAGCTGCAGTCTACTCAAATTCCTATATTACAATAGAACCCCTACAGCTGATCACCTCCTTAGGTTGATAAAATATTCGCAGACCGGACATGCAGCACATGTACGCATCATTACAATAGGCCAAGTTTCAGATGCTGACTACCTCCGTATGCTGACCAGTTTATTATAGTCCCTTGGGGGTCAACTTAAATTGGTTCTCCTGCATTATCCTTTCAATAAATAACTTGTAACTTCTGTAAAGTCCATTAAAATAATATTTTAAAGAATTAAAGACAATTGCAAAAACTATGTGACTCTATTCTAAGACTTTGAGCTAGTACTGGGGGAATAAACTTTTTGTATGTTAATAAGTGAAAAGCATTTAGTTGTTTTTTAATTATCCTATGATGAAGACAGTCAGGTTTACTTTTAGAAAATATATGTACCATTCACAGCATGAATTTATCTGGAAAGATTTCTGAGAACAGTATTTGTCAGTAACTGGCCAACTTACATTAATAAGCATTTGCTTGAAAGGAAAATAATCTTTTCAGGGCTAGAGGGATGCAAAGGAAGCTACAATGTGAACGTGGTGGAGTGATTTATGGTGAGTTCCTCTGACCTTTGTGTACATTTTGCCTGACATCCCACCTCAAAACTTCCTTTTACCTCAGGGCATTGCATGCAAACACTTTCCTTTTGAGTCTTACTTATTGCCATCGGATTCATACTTCTAAATTTTTTTTTCATTTAAGAACTATTTTATCTTATTATGTGCTTCTTATTTTATAGCTTTTTATGTTGCCTATTTCAAGTAAAAAAGAAAGAGAAAAATTAAAGGAAGATATTCTCTCTCTTCATAAGATAATGACTAAAAGTAGGTGCCACTAATTAAAATTACAAAGAGAACTGTGGGGTATATGAAGTTGTCTAAAGGTAAATGAATGCACTAGAAGTCATTGTATCGACAAAGAATTATATAAGCACTTGCATCTGTTTTCATTTGAAATTGGAAGAAAGAGTACTTGGAAAGAAGAAGTGCTATAGGATAATAAAGAGAACACACTCAGACTACATTTTTACCTTAAATATTACATTTTTAAATGCTTTAAATTTAATAAGAAAATGGGTAATTTCTTACCCATAAGAAAAATATGTTACAGAGTCATATCATACTTGAATTCAATTTACGCATATTGATTATTTGACAGTAATTATAAGTTAAGCATCTAGTCAGGGTTGACTTTACTTATATTACTAAATTGCTTCAGCTGCAGAACATGAATTTTATTTATTTATTTTTATTTCTAACTTTATTCTCCCCAATATAGATAATAGAAATTGGCTCAATTTAATGAGATAAAGTTTACTTCCTATATATTATTTGTTGTCCCCTAAATAATATTTTTCTTAGTTTTTAGGCTCTATTGGCCAAAGCAATATGTTTTCTTTCCCATTAGCACCTAGAGAATCTGAATTAATTCACTCACAAAGACTAGCAAATGTCTTTCCCCTTCCTCAGTCTAAGGATGTATCAATTTATTAATAAAATGTTTTGTTTGTGAGGGCTTGGGAATTTCTTCCTCTGCTCAAATAATGTCTTGCAGGCAAATCTTCCTGTCAGGATGAAATTTCTTTGAATGGTCTCTTAAACAATATACAATAACTCATAAACAATATACAATTAAAATATATTGAATGATTGGGATTAATTTTATAAGTCTCAAGGCATTCTAGAAGTGATCAGACTGTTCACCAGGCTAATTCATTCCTTAGGATCTTTAATTTCTTATAAGAATTTTATATAAAATGTGTATTTTAATGTAGGAAATTTGTCATAGTAAGTAGATACAGATTTTTTTCTGAATTATAAACTTTCTGAAACATTCGAAAAGGAATGATAACATAATTTGTATTGGGAGACTATGAATTACCATTTTAATTTAAGTGTACATGTTTGCATCTGCAATTAAATATCTTTTTCTAACTAAAATTCACTGGCTGAGTGATATGAGCTGCTCATAATTATAAGCCAAGCTTTCTTTCTGGCACTTCAATGATAATCAAATAATTGCATCCAATTCAAATATTACTATACCCTGTGTATTTTCAACAATAAATATCCATAAAATTACTGTATATTTTTGCCCAAGCAAAAAAAGTGTATATTTCTACAATTATGATTCTAATGTTTCTCTTGAATAGATTAAACTGTATATACAATCATTCATATTCTGTGACAATTTCAGTTAGTTAATATTGAAAATACATTGATACCATAAAATTTATATTTCTCCTCTATAAAATGTGCATCTGAGTGAGCATTCTTTCTTTGCTATTCAGCAGATCTGTGATACATAATTCATTTTCTATGTGCCATCAATTCCCATATAGATTTGCTATGACCAAATTTATGATATGAGTTTAATGGCTTGTAGAAGCTAGTTTGCCAATGCCATGGTTATAGAAATGGCTTCATGGGATTTTTATGCTCCCTGCCCATCTACTAATATGTTGGAAAATGCAGTCTGTTTAGTTTGTTTCTTGACAAGTAGGGAGGAAAAATATACAGTGATAGAAAAACTTATTTGAGAATGTATTTCCTGATCACTCAGGAAAATGCTGCCATTGTATCAAAACTAATTTTAAGATATTAAAGAAGACTTTGATTCCTTACGGTATTGCTAAGAAGTATTTACGAATAGAAACAGACAAAAAAGTCTTGCTCACTTGAACTTATAAAATTTACTTCTTTTCTGTAATATACCCAAGGTTCATGTAAAAGATAGTCCTGTGGGTCCCAGAGTTGCTTTATTTCTTACTAGTGTTTTGTGCATGCCTGTGTGCATGTGTATTTTGCAGCTATATCTAGAAATTGAAGTTACAGGGAAATGGAACCAGAATTTAATTTCCAAATAGCTTTCATATTTCTCATAAGGAATAGTTGCTGTGGACTGAGGATGGGAATAGGAATGATTGCGACAGCATCTGATTTGTTAATTTACACATCATCACAGTTTCATTTTTCAACTCATCTATACCATTCTTTTTGGAATCTCATTCTTATTTTAAATTGTTTATGATTACAATCTTAGCTGATACATGATGCTTTAAGTGTAATTAGTTGGTGTTACAGAAGATAACTTAAAAGACTCTATTATTTCGCCTTAAACCAGACATTCTATGCATTGCAAAATTCTGTTTGATATGTATGGAATCATTTCCTTCAGAGCATCTGTAGCACTTATATTCTTTGCTTTCTGCCCATTTACATGTATTTTTCTGATATCACTGAAAAGTTGTCATTGATCCCTACATCACACACACCCCTACAACAAACTCTGTCTACTGAATTGTATAATATTTAGTCATATTTGATATTTACAACAGGTATTCTTTAATTTCTCCACCATAATCACAAACATAAATTCATAAAGAATTTTTACCAATTTGTATGAATGATAAACAAAACTTGCAGGGAAATTGCTATCCATATAATTTTTATATTAGTGATTATAGTTAATAGGCTTGCTCAATTCAACATTCATCAAATTATTAAAATTGGTATTTTTTTTAATTTCCTAAAAAATATTGGGCTAATTAACAATTTCATTAGTTTGTAAATATTTATATTAGTTAAAAATATTTAAAGACAAGGGCAGCACCTGCGGCTCAAAGGATATGCTAGAGGTGGTGGGTTCAAACCCAGACCCAGCCAAAAACTGCAAAAAAATATATATATATATGTATATATATATTATATATATATTAACAAGCAAACAGTTTATTAAGAACTAAACAAAGGTATGATGTGGTACAGTACAAGCAAGACACTCAAGATAGGTATAATAGTACTACTAACACAAAAACTTAAATTTCACCTCAAAAAAAAATCACAAGACAAAAGAGAAAGCAATTTCACTGTTATAAAATAAGATAGTTCATGCAAAGTATTAAGTCTGCCCCCCAAAAGCCCAACTTCCCAACAAACAAAAAACTATCCGGGAATACTACTATGCTAACATATTAATCACAGTATAATCATTCATAGGAAAACAGTAATTAACCAATGAATTAAATTACATAACAAAGTTCAAACTATCATTTCATATATATATACATATGTACATAATCATATATATATATATATATGTATATATATATATATTTAAAGACAAATGACAAAGACAAATATTCCTTAGAAAACAGAAAAAAGATGATATCTCAAAGGGGTTTTGATTTGCATTTTTCTGATAATTATGGATGATGAGCTTTTTTTCATGCATCTGTAGGCCATGGGCCTGTCTTCAGAGAAGTTTTTCTTCAAGTCCCTTGCCCACACTGAGTTGGGATCACTTGTTCTTTTGTTGCTAATATGTTTGAGTTCTCTGTGGCTTCTGGTTATTAATCCTTTGTCAGAGATATAACCTGCAAATATCTTCTTCCATTCTGAGGGCTGTCTGCTTGCTTTACCTACTGTGTTCTTGGCTGTGCAGACCTTTTTAGTTTGATCAGATACCAGTAATGTATTTTTGGTGTTGCTTCAGTTTCCAGGGCGGGGGAGGAGGTCCTTCCTCATAAAATATTCTCCCAAGCTGATTTCTTCCAGTGTTTTTCCTGCACTTTCCTCTAGTATATTTATAGTTTCATGTCTTAAGTTTAGCCCACATCAAAAAATCCCAAAACCATAGGGAGGATGGGTGGAGAGAGGGTAATTGGTGGGATCGCACTTATGGTGCATCTTAGACGGGTACAGGTGAACCTTACTAAATGCAGAACACAAATGTTTTCATACAATAGCTAAGAAAATGCCATGAAGGCTATGTTGAACAGTTTGACGAAAATATTTCAAATTGTATATGAAGCCAGCACATTGTACACCATGATTGCACTAATATACACAGCTATGATTTAACAAAACAAACAAACAGAAAACAAAACCATCATGTTTATGGCTGAGTAGTGCTCCATGGTACATTGTTATATTTACCACATTTTCTTAATCCTCTCATGAACTGCTGAATGCTTAGGCTGATTCCATTACTCCTTTATGATTGTGATTGTGCTGCATTAAAAATTAAGTACTAACCATACAAAGGACTAAAATAATATCTTTGCAGCAATTTGGATGGAACTGGAGATACTTATTCTAAGTGACATAGCTCAGGAATGTAAAAGTAAACGATTCCTGCCCTGTCTTACAATTGGGAGCTAATTGATGGGTACACCTGAGCACAAAGAGAAGTAAAGGCCATTGGAAATCAAGGAGGAGTGGTAGGAGGGACAATGGATACTACCTATTGGGCACAATGAACATTTATGCAGGTGATAGGCACACTAAAAGCGTTAACTTAAGCATCATAAATGTATTCATGTAACAAAATATTTGTACCTTCTTAATATTTTGAATAAGAAAAGCAAGCTAATATTTACCTCAATGCTTTAAAACAATCGAGGGGTACTCTTACTGTTAGCTTTAAATACCCCAATCTATAATTGATTACAACACCCTGAACTGGATACTCAGAGTGTCTCACTTACATAGATCAATAGACTGATACTTTTCTGTTTTTTGTCCTCTGATTTCTTGAAGCAGATCCATGACCCTAGCTTTACTTACATCGACAAGTGTATTTTGGTACGTCTACTAGCAATTTTTCTTCATCCATACCATCCTTGTCAATATGACCCCCAGCACCAGCTGCTGGTGAAGAAGTAGTGATCACTTTAAGTTAGGAGCTATGTCCTCTGTTTCCTGATCAAATTAACATAGTAAACACACACACATATTTTGATCAGAGAGAAAGATGTTGCTAGGAAAGAGACAACTTGGAGGAAAAACTTGGTAAGTCTATGGGAGATAGATCAGCAGAGCAGTAGGTTACATTATTATGATATTTCTCCTAGGCCACGGTTGGCCCTCCAGACCCTAAGTGCAGCTGCTTGACCAAATCCAAACTTCACGGAACAAATACCTTTATTAAAAGGATTTATTCTGTAAAATGTGGATTCAGTCAAAAAGCCACCCTCAAGGATCCAGAAGATCACATCCTTGCCCCAAGGATGCAAGGCATTATGTATCTTTTCGTAAAATAACCCTATTCCTACTTGTACTGTGTTTTCCTACAGTCAATATCTGGATTTTCAGTTTTTTAATTTATATTAAATACTAATAATAGTTATTTGAGTTTATTTAACATTTTATGTGTTCCAATTACATGCTTATATAAAATAGTAACAGTGCTTACCAAAGCTTTTCTATATCTAATAGCTTCAGATAGGCTTTTGTTGTTGTTGTTGTTGTTAACTTTGAAGAATTGTAAAACACATTCTCAGGAGGTGATATACAGAAAGCTTTAAGTTTCTAGACCCTACGCGTAAACTCATATATCCCACAAGGCAATGTTAGAAAATTACATATTCTGAGTGTCAAATCTCATGTTGTCAAGTTCAGGCAGCTTTCAAAATATCACATACGTTCTTTTCTAGTAAAAAATACACTGACATAGAAGTCATATCATTCTCTCCAGAAAGATAATAAGAAAAAAAAATACAAGATAATTCAGCTTTTTGGCATAAAATGATAAATGAGTCATACTGAAAAGTGGGCAGCTACATCACCTAAAAAGATAGCAACTAAAAGCTTTCCAAATAGCTATCTGACTCAAGCCAAGTAGGTGGTCAGAATGTGGGTTTGGTAGAATACGTGGCTGATTGCCAGGGTATTTTTGAGCAAAGCAGCTATTCATTTCACCTGCAAAATCGACAGTTCACTTTGACATTGCACATAATAAAAAACAAACCAATGGATATTTTTAGGTTAAACTAATAGAGAGGTACTACAAGTAAAATAATAGAACCTTCTTCCTTCATGGAGAACACAGTCCATGTTTCTGTTCTATGGTCTACTTTTTTTGTCTTTCATCACGGTATTTTGATTTAAGTTATATTAGACATATGGAATATAGCTTTCAGCAGTACTATTATAACCATTTCAGGTTCTGGGGAGAGTTTAAGCCTGAAATAAATCATAATTTTTTTCTAAACGTATTCATATTATTTCTATGTGCACATACATTTAATATTCTTCTCACTTGTCAATCAATCTTAATTGATTCTATTCTTATAGAATATCTACATGTATTAATGAAAGTAGATCGAATGAGAAAACAGAATCTAAACTATAACTGACTCAAAAGTGTGTTTTCTGTGAATAATTCATTTAACACATTGTAATATATTTTTATATGCATATAAAGATGCATATGTACCTGAATATGCATATATGAGGCAGATATGTAAAAACACAAAAAAAGATTGAAGGAATATTTAAAATCCTTTGAAGATATTTGACAAATGTTTGATAAATAATAAAAATAAACAACAAAAATCAAAAGCACTAGGTAATTGCAAGCACAAATGGCTCTTATTTCTATTTAAATTATATATATGTGTGTACATAAATATAAAATATTACTAGCTTTGAAATTTACATACAATACATGTAATTAATATATGCAATAAATATGAATGCTAATATTCCATAGTTACTAATTAAGTGTGTTTTAATGTGTATAATATACATTTCTCATAGATACTTACAGAAAAAGAGCGAAAGCTGTCACTTCAAAAAGACTTTTGTTTTGAAAAAGCTTACATGTTGAAGACAAAGTGATTTAACCAACTAATATGGAAAATGTCAAAAATCACTTGGTGTGTGTGTGTGTGCATATGTACATGTGTTTCTTTCTTGTTATGAAAGATTTTTTTACCTTTCTCCAACTGAAAGACCAAGAAACACATTATATTTATTAGTGCTCGATATAAACATTAAGTATGTGTTGCTTGGTATATAACTTTGTGATTTCATGCATTCCCCAGTGTATGATATATTTTATAATAATACTAAAATTAAGCACTTTAAATTCATGTATAAATAAGAGTTTTAAGGCAATGTCATCTATTCTAGCAAAATTATACACAAGGTAATCCATGATGCCAGAACCTTAAGCTACCTATGCTTTAGGTTAAAGTCTTTCAAATGCCTGGGTGCAAATAATTTTCCACTTGTAAAATATTTCCTTTCATAAATCAACAAATGAATCAAACACAAATTTATGGCTTTTTGATTTGTACCTAGATATTCTGGGAGAACACATTTTTAATACTTTCAGTGAAGGTATTATTACTGTACTTATGACAGAAGTGAAGTATGACTGTGACACAAAATATAATGAGTAACTCGTCAATGCAAATATAGTAAAAAATAAAATTTTAGCAAAAAAGTTCAGGAAAAATTTGTGATGGCCCAATTTCATTTGCCCAACAACTTTTGTGATCAGTTCTTTTCTTAAATTTATCTTTTACCTTTAATATAACCACTTATATCTCTAAAAATATTAAAATTATGAAATTCTAGTTTATTAACAGGAGGAAAGAAGTTGCAAATGTCTATGAAATTAAAGACATATTGATAGAAATAATGTGTGTGTTTATTTGATATACTTTGTTCTTAATTCTTGCTAAGTTTTGATTTTTTTTCTGAGTACCACTCAATCCAAAAACAATTAGAAGGCCTCCAAAAAAGTTCTTGACTAAGCAAAAACTATACTCCAAAAAGATATGCTGCATCATAGTATCAGCCCTTCTATTCACTGGAAAAAAAAAAAAAAAACCAAAACCCTTGCGATGAGTTGAGATAGCTTTTTACAATGATATCTGTGATTTATATTAGGAAGTGTGGGGATATATAGTGACCCCATTTAAGTAGTGATGACTGTCAAAGAAATGTTATTGATTCATGACTCAGTTGAAGCAGAAAAATCGATACCAGACAGCTCTAGGGAAGGTGGTACTAATGGTTTTACTGTTTTAGAGTCACCTGGGAGATGCCTTTCAAAGATAATCAACTTGGCAAAATGAGATCAGTCCATCTATATTGTGGACCAAGTCCAAGGGTCTCAAAATTTAATTTGGATAGACTATATCTTCATTTGTTATTTCCAGCAAAAATGAGAATTTTAGAAAGTTTATGTAGATTATCATTCAGACATATTTATTGTTATAATTCATCATCAGACAACTTTCAATATATGTGTTATTTCAAATATTACCTCATTTATATTTTAATGAGAATTCTTCCTATTATAAATCAGAATAATATGATAGGCAGTACAAATTTTGTATTATTTATTGATGATCCATCTTTGCCAAAAGGTAGATTTTTTTGCCTGCCTTTTCACTTGTTCCAAATGATTGATGGTAATTTCTTATTGCTATATTCTCCAAATGTGAAAGACAATATACTCTATTTAGTATAATGTGTAGCAAAATAATCTAATCAAAAAAGTTCTTCCAAAATACTGATTTTGGTGGTATGAGATTGAAATTTTGCATAGTGTTTGAAATTCTTTCAAAGAAATGTTGCCCAATCAGATAATCCTCCTGTAAACTGTTTTTGCAGATTCTACAAAGACACAAGTGCTTGACAGATAAATGGAAAGCACACTAAGGTTTTGGTCAGTATTCTTTTATTTAAAATTCACATATATAAAAGGGAAAGTACAAAAGAACAAACACAAATCAATAGATTCTCTTTTTTTTTATGTGTACTGGTACTTTATTTTTTATGTTTTATTTATTATTTTTTTTTACATTATGGATTTTTTTTGTTAAATACATGTATTTTATTATTATCCTAACTGAAAAATGAAAGAAAATACCAACTTTCACACTGTTGAATCAAGGATACAAAGACATTTTTTTGCGTACTTTCTTTTTATTTCTCAACTTCTCAAATCTTTGTGGACATCTCATTTGCTCTTACAAATAGAAAAGATGACAGTAAGCAGTTTTGATTTATGGCGTGTTTATTGCTACTTATTTTAAACATAAACCATTTCTGTCCCAGAATCCTTATCTTTTTTTTAAAATCATAATGTCCAGGAGATATCTGCTTTAACTAATGTGACATTTTAAGAGATCTTACATTCACTTTCCAGTATCACTAATACGAAATAAGATCAATGTTTACAACAGCACCCTGAACAAAGGATTAAAACTTTTCTACATATTGCACTATTGATAATGTTCTGTCCTAAACTACATGGCCACATAGGAAATAAAATAATTAGGAATCAGCTCTTGCCAACCCATACTGCCTATATTTACTTCAGGTATTCAACAACTGTTACAATTGAAATTCTATTGAATTATTCCTCCTATATAACAATCATTGTCTGGATCACTCCAGTATTGATCTCCATGTATGGGTGCAAGTTCTTAACCTAACAGATGAGGGGCTGAGATGGATTGAGAGTAAAGCATGTGTTTTGGGATAATGCCCTCAGAAAAAGAATTGGTGGTAGAAATAATAAAATCTGATTACTTTGAACCTGTATCTTGTACTATCAATAGTGTTATGCATTACTTCACTCGAATATTAGAGAAAACCCTGAAGAAACTATTAGCCCTCTTTACAAATGAAATTGAACTTTTGGGAGCTTATTATTTAGTGAACAACAAAGAGTATATTTGAATTTGTACTTAGGTCTATCTGAATAAAAACGAATGCTCATAATCAATAGATTATTCTACTTTACATGTAACAGAAAGATTTTATTTACTAAAGTAATAAGAGCTGAAGAGCGAAGAGCTTATTTTCCAGCAAAGAAATCAGTGTTTGAAATCTTAGAGAATGAAATGATCACAGTATCACATTAGTTTAGAGATCCTTAAAATGTAGAAGTTTGTAGGGCTAGACATTTATTTGAGAACTGAGCCTGTCAATGCGTCTGTAGTTCTATGACTGACAGAAGAATCGTTGAAGACAAAGAGGAAAACAATCAAACCATTAACAGTGGTAGTTAGAAGATGACATACATGACCAGATCCTCAATCAAGTAGCAGGGAAATTTGAAAAATGGAATGCTGCTGCAAATTAAAAGTTTTTATCAAAGTTTAAAATGAGTGGCAGCCAAAAGACTACCAGAAAGGTCTATTTCTTCAGGTTTGTTCTAAAAAACTGGACTTTTTTTTAGATCTCCATTTGAAATGGGGGCTATGTATCAAACTAGTGGCGTATTTTACACCAAATTACATAAATGTAAATATTTCAACAAAAGATTCCTGCTATGGAGATATTTACCTGAGATGTTAACACTTTCTACAATAGATGAATATTACCATCACTTTTATATAAAACAATATCATCAGTGTTCACACCAGACCAAATACAATAAATATGCATGGTTTTTTATATATTGATTATACTTCACCAAAGCTATTTTTTAAAATTTCCACATTTTGAAGTTATTAACATGAGTCTTGCCAGATTAGCAGCACTTAACATAAGGAAATATTTTTTAAAAACTTATAAAAGCATCTTAATATAGATTTAAATTTTTTTTTCTCCCTAACAGCACATAGCAAAAGGCATGAAAAGGACAAGGCAAGCGAGTGACTGATCATGGTCTGTAATCAAGTAAGGAGTTCAGCAAATCTTTTCCCCAAAAGGTAATCATAATGCTGAGAAATATTTCAACTTTACCACCACCAATTAAAATAAATAAAGGAATAAACAAACATAAATAAAACATTGCTCTGGCAATTGACCAAAGATGCAACGATCTAAGAAATGTGCCCTCTAAAATCTGCTGAACTTCAGGTAAGCATTGTGGATCCATGGTGTCCTGCCCTGAGGCTGCTCCCCTCTCTCCTGCTCTCAACCCAACCCCCCCACCCTGCCCCACTTCTCCTGATGGAGGAGTTCTCCCAGGTTAGGGTGGGTGAGGAGGACGGGCAGTCTGTTGCTTTCCCTGCCATGACAGAGGGAGGCCCTCACTTTGACCATGAAAGTCACTAAATATTTCAGAACCAAGGTGGCAGGAGAGCTCTAAGTGCTTGGGCCTACTAGCCTGAGATGATGATTATGGTTCAAACACGTTTCTAGCTGAGTCTGTGAGAATCCAAAGAGAAGGTCAGAGAGAGGGAAGGCCAGAGAGGGTCAAGCCTGACCAACCCTGAATTTTCAATGTGCTCTTACACCTTCATGTGGATCCATTATCAGAGTTGGTCACTTTAGTTGCTCCTGTGTTTGAGCACAACTGCTATCCAGTCGTTGGCTGACCAAGCTATTTAGACAAGGAGCAACTACCAAGAAGAAAATCAACCCTACACATAAAAAATAAAAATGAAAAAAAATTATACTGAGACAATATTGCCTCCAGTGGATGACACAGAATGGAAGACTAACAAAGTGTCCACACAAACGTGAAAAATGTATACATCATAAAAGAGTCAATGCAATTCCGTAGGCAAAGAATCAATTCATAGAATGTGTTAGGAAAATTTCATATCCATATGAAAAAACGAATCTTCTGTCCACAATCAGTTCAATGTAGCTCATGAATTTAAAAATGAAAGGATAAACTTTTATAGGAAAAAAATAGAATGTTTTTAAAACTAGGTGATAGAAAAAAACTAAACAAAAATATAAGTTGCATTTATAATTCTATTACACTGTATTTAATAACCTGAAAGAAAAATGTGTGATACACATATACAAATCTAGGTAGATATTGATATAGATATGGCCATACAGAGAAGTTCATGCATGAATATGTACACACATGAACATTCCTTTAAAATTATGCACCACATTAAAGATACAAAGTGCAACTAAATCTTCAAGTGATATGAAGAAATGACTTATAGTAAACATAAATGTCCAATGAATGCATAAACATGTACAAAGGTTTTGTTTCAGAGATAATAATTGAAATGAGTCAAAATGTGATCTTGTATCGCCACTATTCTGCAAAAAATATTTATAAAACGTAACACTACAAAATTCTGGTGAAGATGTGGATCTATGGAAATCTTTATACATTGCCTGTAAAAAGTAAATTGCTGTAACCAATTTTGAAATTAACTTAGTATAATCTCCTAACTTTGAAGATACACATACTGTTCTTTCTAGTAAATCTATTTATTGACTTCTAATAATATGAACAGACTAGAAATCAATCAATCAATTTATATGCTCCATACTTTCAAAGGACTACCTAATTATATAAATAAGAAAATAAAATATACCTACATGAATATGAGGTTGGAAGACAATTCTCCATGACATTTTTGCACATCCTGTATAAATTTTTCTTCTGAAATTTGTTTTCAAATGTATTTATAGAGAAAAGAGCCTTGGAAGATAGAGTGTCTTGCTTAAGGATAGACGGAAGATTTGTTTACTGTCTAAGATAATATAAACAATATTATATTGTTTATTATATTATAATATGCTATTATAATATAAACAATATTGTATTGTCTCCATCTGGACAAAGTTAAGTAGGTTTACTTAGGGCTTCCTTTAAAAGATTGCGGCTCCAAAGCTCGGGGTTCCTTATGGTGGCACAGACTTACTCTGTGTTCAGAATGCATCTGGCCATGACATCATATCACCCTGTGGGACGAGAGAGGACAATGTACCCAGGAGAACACACAGGTCATGCTGCCTGCTGTGCAGGGAGAGAGCAATTTTTTTGCTCTGTCTCAGTAGTCCTATAGTTTTGCCAGAATCTTTGAAATTCTAGAAGACTAGCTTATGATTTGGAAGTAGGGTAAAAATCTCAGAGCCTTCATGATTCTGATATGTGAATATATTTTAAAATATAATATGATTGAAAAATAACAAGATGAAGGAGAAATATACATATATATTTCATTCACATCTCACATATATTAAAATACACCAAACTAAACCATAGATAGTTATCTAGCAAAAAAAAAGATATAAAAGCAAGTTACTGTTGCTTTTAATTCTAAATACAGTTCCAAAATTTGTAATTCTATATACCTCTGAGAAAGAAAGAAAAGAGGAGTAAAGAGATTCATGAATGGATCTTCATAATTATTGGTAATGTTTAATTATTAAAGTTATATGGTACATTCCTTTACTTTTCTTTGTAGGATTGTGTATTAATCTATTATATCTTCTAAGTATGTTTTAAAATTTAAAGAAAAAGAAAAAAATAGAGACTTTCCCAAGAATTTGCAAGCAAATCAAAGAACTTGGAGGGCTAGAAGACTATGACCTTGTACTGACATTAATATTAAATTTGTAAGTATGTGTGTACATGTATGTGTGTGTATTTTCACATTCGATTCTGCATTGTATATTTACCAAGATGGCAACATCTTCCTTCTCTGTACTTCAGAGTTAAGTGTTTTTCAGGACAAGTCGGACAGAGGACTTAGAGACGGTGGTATGAATAGAATGGGGCTAATAAAAGCAGAGTCTTTGAAACTACACAATGAAAATTCTAGGGCAATTAAGAACAGAACATTCAGCTGAAAAAAATAAAGATTAGGAGATAAATGAAGGTATAAAAAAAATTAGTGGAAATAATTAAAGGAGAGTTTTAAAGTATTTTTATCAAGCGCATAAGGTTGAATTAATAATTTAGAGGTTGAATAGTACTGATATACTACTTCAAGTAGTATATACTGATAGATGTGGGTTGTTTAAGTTGGATACATGAAAAAGTCGTTGAAATTAAGGAGATAAAATACTGTAATGAAGGAATTGTTTTATGGATATTCAATTTATACAGAATTATGAACACATACGTATTAAGAAAGCTTATAGCCAAAAGTGTTGACCAAATCACTAATACATGTAAAAAGTAAGTATGAGGTTGGTAAATGGAAATTATGAAAATAGTAAACATTTTTTCACGTTTGAAATCTTGAATATTTATTGATAATGTTTTAATAATTATAGATAAGGCTGAAATAATAATAGATTTTTACTCCCCCAAACCATTATTATGACATCACAGAGACTGATAGGTAAAAACCGAAGTGTTGTTTTCAAAAGTGTGGATTTTAAAAATGATTATAATCAAAATGTTTCTGATTTTAAATAAATTTTACATGTGTATACTGATATAATTTTTCTTGTTGCTAAAATCTTTAACTCTTTCATTTTGTATAGTTATGAACTTACTATTTAAATATTTGAACACCTGTTACTGAGGAGTGCCTCATCCCCTTTTCTCAAAGTATCACTCCAGTGAAACAAATGAAGTAGCTCCTTGTGCTGTAGATGGACAGTGAGACCCATTTTGATGCTGGTGTGGTACTAGTTGTTAAATATTAGGAAAATTACCCCTGTGTAAATGTGTACTTTCATGCAAAAGTTGCACGAATTTATGTCAATATTAAAGACACATACCTCTGACTAAAGGGTCCTAAAAGTCCTCTAATATTTTCCTGTCTACTTAGAACCTTCAGTTGTTTTAGTCTTCTCATTCTGTATATGAATCCTTTCTTTCTTCTGTCTCAGAGGATAGTCAAAATTTTAGTACCTCTCTTATCAATACCTCTAATCTCTTAACCACATCCCTGTTTGGCTTTGGTGTATTGGACTTAGAGCTCAGTCCTATGCCCATATAATAGTCTAATTTTTACAAAGGTGGTCTCCTAATGCTGACATTTTCTAGTTTCATTTAAGTGTGACCTAATGAATTCCAAATATCTACCTTCTCTTTTCACTGTTTTACTGAATTTCATGTATCTATATAAAACTGCTATTCAGTATCCCTACCCAGGAGTATCATTGGATCCTTATCCTTAAAATTTTAAAAACTAGGTCTGTGACCTCTTGTTCTACAAGATTGTATTCATATGAAATCACCTCTTTTCCTTTTTCTTTTCTTTTTGCTTTTTTGGTAAGTAATATTTGACATGTATAATATATGATTACAAAGAAGGATCCTGAAAGTTTTCTTTGAAAGCTTCTCACCTGCTTTTCTTTTTCTTTCAAATACTATATTTAATTTCCCTGACCACAACAATTGGTGCAGAAGTTACATGTGACCTTATTAAGCCAGTTCAATAAAGTAAACTTTAATCTTGTTGTTCAGAATGCTGGAAAACAGAAACAGTAGACCTTACCTTGAAAAAAATATGTAGCTTTGTGAGCTTTAAAACAACTAAAGAACAACAACAAAAAAAGTAACACTACAAAGTGAAAGCAGAGAAGTGCACAAAAACAGCTAGGTTTGGTGGCATTAAATGTTGTATCATGTCACTTGTGGCTCTCTTTGTAAGTTTTGTCAAAGGATTCTCCTTTTTGTTGTAAAACCTGCCTCCAGACTAGGTAAAGTTTTAATAGTCATGCCAAGAGCGTCCTGCCTTTTTCTTCAATGTTCCTGCAATTATTAATTATATATTTTATAAATATTAGATGAACATCTATTTTTATTAGAAGGTAAGTTTCAAATAAATATGGATAATATTTTTACCGGTCTTCAATGCTGTCACAATATAAGAGCCCCACATTATTTAAAAAAAATAAATACAGAGACATGAAGATGATATTCATGATTAAAATAAAAGTTCAATGGGTGAATGGATTAATGTATGGATGGAGAAATGTCTTTCCAAATGGCAATTTATTAAAAATAAAAAAAAAAGATGACGTGTAGGGGCTCTAGAGACAAAGTTGCTGTGTTTCTGCTAGCAGAACTCTCTTCTTCACTATTATTTAAAATGGAAAGGTTGCTGAGAAATGTTGGATTTACTAGAGATGATTCATGGCTGTCTCTTTTCAGTGCACAAAGACATTATAATTTGACTATGCATTCTTCTAACAGAATGAATTTAGTTAACTAAAATATTTTTAAAGGCCATCATCAGTATACTGATTTCATAACATCAATGATAAATTGCATTCATAGATTTAACATTTAGAACATGTGGCATTTGGACAGAAAAGAACTGTAAATTTATTTCTTTATATTTTTTATAAACTTGATAAAGTTTGAAAACTGTTTTCTCTAGTTATGCTATTTACTCTACATGCTTAGTAGAATTTAAAGTACTAGTTCTCCAAATTTTTTCATTAAGGACTACTTAGAGACTGTAAAAAGATTTAGTTTCATGCTACAAATAAAGACACATCCATATGTATTCATAATTTATATGTAATTCAGAGTTTTCACGGAACCAATGAATCCAAATACTTAGGATTGTTAAAAAAATGAAAAGGTTATAATAATTGTTTATATTGGGGCGGCGCCTGTGGCTCATGGAGCAGGGCGCTGGCCCCATATACTTAAGGTGGCGGGTTCAAACCCGGCCTCAGCCAAACTGCAAGACAAAAAAATAGCCGGGTGTTGTGGCGGGCACCTGTAGTCCCAGCTACTCGGGAGGCTGAAGCAAGAGAATCGCCTAAGCCCGGAGTTGGAGGTTGCTGTGAGCTGTGTGATGCCACGGCACTCTACCGAGGGCGATAGAGTGAGACTCTGTCTCTACAAAAAAAAAAAAAAAAAAGATATAATAAGAGATTTGAAACATGAATATACATATAGATGTATGTATAAATATATGTATTATAAATACATATAGATTAAAGTATATGTATAAATAGGTATATATAAACATAAATATGCAAATGTATACATTAAGAAGACAGAATGCCTCAGCTAAAATTTACTTTAAATTTCTTTTTTTAATTTCAGAGTCATCATGAGGGTACAAACAACCAGGTCACCATTTTTTAATTGGTTAGGCACAGTCCTTCTTGTTGTTGTGACTCACACCCAAAAGATGTGCCACGCACCCCTACCTTGTGCCCTTTAAGTGGGAGCACACTAATCCCCTTTCTCCCTGTCCCTCACTCCTCCTCCTCTAACTGGAATAGAATTAAGTTTTTCTCCTATGTGGGTATGTGTTACATCATCTACTGGCCTCATTGTGAAATTGAGCACATTGGATACTTGCTTTTCCATTCTTGTGGTACTTTACTAAAAAGAACGTATTTCAACTCCATCCAGTTTGATACAAAAGATGTAAAGTCACCATCTTTTCTTACAGCTGAATAGTACTCCATGGTGTATACCTAAACAACAGCTTGTTAATCAATACCCGAGTTGATAGGCATTTAGGTTGTGCCCACATCTGCGTGATTGTAGATTGAACTGCGATAAACATTTTAGTGCAAATACCTTTATGATAAAATGGTTTTTTTTTTTTTTTTTTCTTCTGGGTAAATATCTAGTAGTGGGAATCTGGGGTCAAATGAGAGGTCTAATTTGAGTTCTTTGAGGACTCTGCATACTTCTTTCCAAAGAGGCTATATTAGTTTGCAGTCTCACCAACAGTGTAAACGTCCCTCCCTCTCCACACCCATGCAAGCATCTATGGAACTTCATGACATTGGCTATTCTCACTGGAGTTGAGTGATATAATTATTCATCTAACTGAAAAAGTTCTCATGTGTTAAAAATCTATGTAGCATTAGAAGTTGATTAAAAACTGTCATCACACTAGATTAACTGTGCTGAAAAGCCATCGCATATCGTGTTATATGCTTCAATCTTAACACTGCTCTTTTTGCACAAAAGAATTAGGAGAAGCCAAAATTCAGTGGTCTCCAGAGCCTGTGCATAATATTCAGCATCTAAAATAAATTTTATATAGTTCTGCTACTACCATAAATTTTAATTTTATAGTTTATTGTGTAGACATTAACCCAGTAAATGTTAATTTTAATGGTATATGAAGAGGGATGAAAAAAGAACTGTTGGTAATAATCTGCCTAATGATAGCATCTCATGAGTAATTATTATGCTACAGAAGTGCTTATTTTCATATTTTATTTCTCTTGGAGGTTTCTTTGCCATTGCACAGAAACTGAATTTTTATTGAAAGCACATATTTTCCTTTCCTTAAATAATATTTTACAATATCATATTATATAACATTTTCGTTTTTCTCACTGACATTATGTCACTAAAAGACAAACCTTGTAAAGATTTATAAACAGTTTGTGCATTTTACCTGCTTATAAATGAATTTCCAAGAACTATAATCTATTAGGAGCTTTGATGATAAGTTTATCTTTGCCTTTTTCCAAAATATTAAGGGATTAAATGACAAAATACATAAAGAGTGGAAGTTTGATAAAGAACAAAATTAAACCAAAATTTGACTTAACATCTTGACATATATCATTAGTTTTCCTCATTAGAACAACTTTTCAGAAAATTAATGAACGTTCATTTTAGATTAATATAAAGGAACATAAGACTAGGTTACATTGTTTACATTTGTGAGGTGAAGTCCAAGTTTTAGTTGAGTCCTTCACCCAGGTGTGCCATAAACCTCTACGCTGTGCCCTACAGGTGGGAGCTTACTGAACCTCCTTCCTGCACCTTCCTCCCTCTGGGATTTAATTGTGTTTGTCTCTCATGAGGGTCTGTAGTTGTTTCATCTACTAATTTCAAATTAGTGTTGAGTACATGGGATACTTGCTTTTCCATTCTTGATACACTTTACTAAGGATAATGTTCTTCAAATCCACCCAGGTAAATACAAAAGATGTAAAGTCTCCATCTTTTTATGGCTGAATACTATTCCATGGTATAAATATAACACAGTTTTTAGTCCTTTCATAGGTTAGTGGTCTTTGGAGATATTTCCACATCTTTGCAATTTGAATTGAACTGTACTAAAATATTTGAAGGCAAATATTCTTCTGATAAAGTGATTCTTTTTTCTTCTGAGTAATGGTATTGCAGGATCAAATGCAAGGTCTACTCTTAGCTCTTTGAGGATTCTTTATACTTCTTTCCAAAAAGGCTATATTAGTTTGCAATCACACCAATAGTGTATAAAAGACAGGATCTCAGAATGTTGCCCAGACTTGAGTACAGTGGCTTTTACAAGTGTGGTTTTAGTATATGAAGGCCTCATACTCCTGGGTTGAAGGAATACTTTTGTCTCATCCTCCTGAGAAACTGGGACTATAGGCCTGCACCATTTTATCCAACTCTGAAATAACATATTCATAATTCAAAATCATTCTATTTATATCTGAGCAAGTTCTGCTATTTTAACCTTGTCCTTATATTTCTACACAAAGTTCATGCTGTCTTAACATACAGTTCCAAACCTAATCATGGAGAAATCAGTTTTCAGCTACAGAAAGAATATCTCAATTCATTGAAGCTTCCATTATTCAGACATTGTTAAAGATCCAGTCTTTGGCTGCACCAGGATACTTTGAGATAGACAAAGTTTAGTTCCTCTTTATGGTTCTAGACTAGAATATCTTGATGAGATATTATGTTCTATTTTTATTTTCCCCTCATAAATCTATGATCTTTGCTTTTAAATAAATTATGTAACCACCCTCCATTTTATGTTTTGCACAGGTATGTGAGTTTATCTTTTCCTTTCTGTAATTTTGTCTACAATTATTAATGATAATGTATTTATATTTTTAACTTTTCTTTTAACCAAATGCTCTAGGACCTACCTCTCATTACAACAGAGCATGAATTCCATTTGAGGTTTAAATGCCCCTCTGCTAGTTGAGCTTGCAGCCGGCTCTAGACTTCCCATCTGCCTCCTGTGGCCTTCTCGGTCTCACTAGGCACAGCCTCACTAGGCAAAAGTTCAAATAATGTAACTGGACAATTGAATGAGCAACATTAGTCCCTTCATGCTGTACACAAGAATGTGGAGACTCTCAAGTTATGAACCAAGAAACTGTGTCCAAGATCTCATATCGGTAAAAACAAAGTGCAGAAATGCAAGTTTCATTTATCACTATTTTTGTACAAAAGAGAAGAAAGAACACACTTGCTTTTGTACAGGTATGAATAGTCTCCACAAAGCTGCCTGAGAAGCTAGTTACTTCATTTTTACTGAAAATAAGAAGAGATGCCTTTTTGTGTGTGTTGTTTTGAGTTTTAAAACATGGAAATGTATTTGTTTTTTTAACAAAAAATGAATAGAACACAGAGGTCATCACCAATCAAAATTCCTCTTTGGCCTACTTTTAGACTTGACCACATCATCCAAGCCTTAGTCTCACAATTACAAAGAACTTTTCATCACCCTTTTTGCAGAAAGCAAGACACTGAGAAAGACTATTGTTTAATATCAACCAACCAGGAAGTGAGAGAGAACAAACTTGATTCTAGGTCTGACTTTAAGGCTCATGCCCTTCCTAATACCTTATCAGATGACAATTTTGTTTCAATATACACTAATTATAAACATTTCAATTAAGTTTGGCCCAAATTCTGAACTAAATTATTTTTTAAACAATAAACTGAGTGATCATTGTATTGAATTAATCAAACATATAGGAAGATTTCAGAGAATCATGTAGTCTTTATCTTTTAATTTGTTTATGTGCTGAATTACATTGATAGATTTACATATATTGAACAAGCCTTGAGACCCTGGGATAAAGCCCACTTGGTCATGGTGTATAATTTGTTTGATGTGTTGCTGGATTCTGTTTGTTAGGATCTTATTGAATATTTTTGCATCAATATTCATTAGTGATATTGGTCTATACTTTTCTTTCCTTGTTGGATCTTTTCCTGGTTTGGGAATCAAGGTGATGTTTGCTTCATAGAATGTGTTGGGTAGTATTCCTTCTTTTTCTATATTTTGGAAAAAGTTGAGTAATATAAGTACTAGCTCCTCTTTAAAGGTTTGGTAGAATTCTGACATGAAGCCACCTAGTCCCAGGCTTTTCTTTTTAAGGAGATTTTGTATAGTTGATGCTATTTCAGAACTTGATATAGGCCTGTTCAACATTTTCAGTTCATTCTGGCTAAGTCTTGGAAGATGGTGTGTTTCCAAGTATTGGTCAACTTCCTTCAGATTTTCATATTTCTGAGAATAAAGCTTCTTGTAATATTCATTAAGGATTTTTTGAATTTCTGAGGAGTCTGTTGTTATTTCATCTTTACCATTTCTGATTGATGAAATGAGAGATTTTACTTTTTTTTTCCTGGTTAGGTTAGCCAAAGGTTTATCTCTTTAATTGATCTTTTCAAAAAACCAAATTTTGATTTATTGAAAATCAATAAATGGTGTATGATTCTTTTGTTTTCAATTTAATTTAATTCTGCTCTAATTTTGGTTATTTCTTTTCTTCTGCTGGGTTTGAGATTGGAATGTTCTTCCTTTTTCAGTTTCTTGAGATGTCCCATTAAGTTGTTAATTTCCTCTTTTTCTGTTCTCTTGAGGAAGGCTTGCAGTGCTATAAATTTCCCTCTTAGGAATGCCTTTGCAGTATCCCAGAGGTTCTGATAATTTGTGTCTTCATTGTCATTTTGTTCCAAAAATTTCCTTCTTAATTTCGTCTATAACCCATCTATCATTCAGCATAAGGTTATTTAGCTTCCATGTATTTGTATGATTATGCAGATTCCTGTTGTTATTGAGTTCAACTTTTATTCCATGATGGTCTGAGAAGATGAAAGAAATAATTTCTATTCTTTTAAATTTGCTGAGGTTAGATTTCTGATCTATTTTGGAGTATGTTCCGTGGGCTGATGAGAAGAATGTGTATTCAGTTTTGTTGGGATGAAATGTTCTGTAGATATCTGTTAAATCCAAATTTTGAATGGTTAAGTTTAAATCAAAAATTTCTTTGCTTAGCTTCTTATTGGAGGATCTATACAAACTGCTAAAGGAGTGTTAAAATCTCTGACTACTATGGAGCTGGAGGAAATCAAGTTGCTCATGTCTGTTAGCGATTCTCTTATAAATTGAGGTGCATTCTGATTGGATGCATAAATATTAATAATTGAAATCTCATCATATTGAGTATTACCCTTAAGAAATATGAAGTGTCCATCCTTATACTTCCTTACTTTGGTTGTTGTTAAGCCTACTGCTTTTTCCGACTTTCCATTTGCATGGAATGTAGATGACCATCCCTTCACCTTGAGTCTATATTTATCTTTTAAGGTTAGATGAGATTCTTATATGCAACAGATATCTGCCTTGAGTTTTTGTATCCAGTCAACCAACCTGTGCCTCTTTAGAGGAGAATTTAAGCCAGTAACATTAATTGAGAATATTAATAATCCTTTAGAAAGTCCAGAGGACATTTTTAATCCTTTTGCCATTGTGGAAGTTGGAATTTGATCAAAAGTTTCTGAGTGAGTTTGTTTTTGTGGTGGAGGATTACGCTTGTCATTTTGGAGGATAGGTCTGAGAATATCCTGGAGACCTGGTTTAGTTATGGCAAATTTCTTCAACATGTGGATGTCATTAAAGTATTTAATTTCTTCATCATAAATGAAACTCAGTTTAGCTGGATACAGGTTCCTGGGTTGAAAGTTATTTTGTTTTTGGAGATTAAAAGTTGATGACTTTCCTTTTCTAGCTTGAAAGGCTTGAGCAGAGAGATCTGCAGTTATTGTAATATTCTGCCCCTTGTATGTCATGATTTTCTTATGTCTGGCTGCTTTCAGAATTTTCTCCTTCATATTGACTTCAGTGAAGTTAATTGTGATGTGCCTGAGAAATGTCTTATTCAGGTTGAGTTGTGCTGGGTTCTGAAACTGTCTGCTATCTGAATTTTGGAATCTTTTGGCATGTCTTGAAAGTTCTCTTTCATAATCTCATGAAGAAGAGACTCTGTGACTTGTGAAGCCACATCGTCACTTTCAGGGATCCCTATAAGGCAAATATTAGTTTTCTTTGAATTATCCCAGAGCTCTCTGAGAGAATGATCTGTTTTGCTCTCCATTTCTCTTCCTCTTTCAAAGTTTGGGAGCATTTTAAAGCTTTGCTTCAATGACAGAAATTCTTTCTTCTGCTTGCTCCATTCTGTTACTGAGGGATTCTACTGTATTTCCCAGATCTTTTAGGACTGCAAATTCTTTCTTTCTTTTTTTTTTTTTTGTAGAGACAGAGTCTTACTTTATAGCCCTCAGTAGAGTGCCGTGGCATCATATGGCTCACAGCAACCTCCAACTCCTGGGTTTAGGCGATTCTCTTGCCTCAGCCTCCCGAGTAGCTGGGACTACAGGCACCCACCACAACGCCCGGCCATTTTTCTGTTTTGCAGTTCAGCCGAGGCCGGGTTTGAACCCGCCACCTTCAGTATATGGGGCCGGCACCCTACTTGAGCCACAGGCGCCGTCCTAGGACTGCAAATTCTTGTCTCAATGTGTCAAAATCTTTGGTGATGTTGTCTTTGAATTTCTTGAATGTTCGTGACAATTTTTGAAATGCTCCCTGAATTTCTAATTCCAACTTTCCCTCTATTTTATTGATCTTATTTGCAATCCAAATTCTGAATTCGGTTTCTGACATCTCAGCCATCTGTTTATGAATGCGATCTTCATTTGTGTCCACCAAATTGTTCCTTGAGAGGGTTGATCTACTCTGCTTGTTCATGTTACCAGAGCTTTTCCATTGAGACTGTCCCATGATTATTTTACACCGTTTGGCTAAATGACCAGATAAGGAGAAATTGGGTTGGGGGTTCTAGGAGTAGTGATTGGCCAGTCCTTTTCCTGAAAGCTTTGACTGATGTCTGTACCTTTTTCCCCTAGAGCTTTGCCAAGGACCTGTACAGTGGCCCGGCCTGAGAAACTGGGGATCTTCTTGGTGTGGTGGGGTTAAGTGGCTCTGTCTTATTTTCAGCCTTTCTTTATCTTACCCTAGTGTACCATTTACTCTGGGTTGAAATCTGAGCTGTTGAGAAATACCAGCAGTTAAGTCACAATGCCCCCCATAGGCAACAATTGTCAAAAGAAAATCAAACCTTCCCACAACCACACACCCAGGGTACCAGTTTGGATAGTCCTCATGTGATTTGCCCAGTTGGAGAGGTCCCAATCAATTGTCCCAGTCGGCCGGTCTCAGGTGGGAGAGTTAAAAAGGTGTCTAGCAACTCAATAGTAGGGGTCTGCTGGCAGCTCTAGTATCACTCGCTCCAGTGCTCTGTGAGATCAGAAGGATCCATCCAGCAAATAAATTAGCCTGGGAAGGTCGATGCCTCCTTCCCCACCTTGCACCTCTGTTACACCCAGTCACTGATAACTGGGATCCAGTTTCCTCCAATAAGCAGATACTTCAGGGGTTTGTGCCTGCCTGAGTCACAGGGAGATCTGTGTCTCCTCAGCCAGGGCACAACTCTCTGGCACTCTCTGCCACTATCTGGCAGGACGAGGTGAGGCCTGACAACTTCGGGTGGTTAATGGGGGCTGGGGCAATTCACTCAGTTCCAGCCCTGCCCCTGATTGATGTTGCTGACAGAACAGAACAACTTTGCAGAATTTGTTTCTGTCCCGGCTATGTTTCCCTGTACAGACGCTGGGCTGCAAGTCAGCCTTGGTTGTGCCACAGCCTGATCTCAGCTGCAGTTTGTATTGGGGCTGACTCAGTCAGAAGTTGCATTTAGCTGTCAATTCTAGCCTCTTGCCACTTGCCCTTTGTCTCAGCTTTGATCCCCTGAGGGTCAGGTGCGTCTGAGGCTCAACAAAGCAGTCCTCTGGGTCAGCCCCTCCCTAGGAGTCTGCTGTCTCTGGGTACGTATTCTAATCCCCAAGCTCCGCCAAGACCAGTACTGCCTCAGTCATATCGTTTACTCCAGGGCCTGTGTTTCTGCCCCAGATCTGTTCCGCCAGTGGCTGCCACCAGAGAAGCTGCCCGGCTTCCTCTGGTTGCCCAGAGAGACTGCGAGTGTCCTTTCAAAATATACCCAGGGGTGTGAGCCCTATTGTTATTGTTCCTGCTGCTGCCGCTGGTGTTCTGTTCCTCAGGGGACTGCCTCTCCAGTTTGGTTCCCACTGGGTGGAATTTTTTCTCCTTACTCCCAAATTGGAGTATCAGCACAGACCAGCAACAGCCCATGCCCTGTCCACACCCCTGAAGAAAATGCCCCCAAATCTGGACTCCATGAGAGTGGAGGGGAGTGCTGGGAGTTCAAAATTGCTGGTAGAGAATATATATGGTTTAATACAGTTTTATGCCTGGCAGGAGAGTGCCATGGCACCCTAATAGGGGAAGAAGGTCTTGTTTTTAGAAGGTCTCTCCCATGGGGTAAAATGGGAGGACATTTGAACTCTGCTCGCTTATTTGTATGGAGGTGTGGAGTATACTGAGAGCCGTTCTCGTGGGGGAGGGGACTCCCGTCCACTTGGTGATGGATTCTGTACCTTTTGTTTGTATCCTTGGGATCACAGTTCGCCTCAGCAGAGTTGATGTGTGTTCTTCAACTTTCTGTTTTGGCTCAGATCCAAATCATCAGCTTTCTTGCTGTATTTCTGTCCTTTAACTCACCTTCTGAATGGGAGCCTCTATGGAAAGCGGGCTATAGACCGCCATCTTGCCTTCTTCATCGAAGAGCAGTATTTTTAACCTCCAAAAATGCCTTTGTTCTACTTTCAACATTTCCCCTTATGTCTTCAGAGGAAATAAATAGACTTCTATTGTTGCTTTAAAAGATAAATTGTAATTATCAAAATCTCCCCAATAAAGAAAGCAAATCTTTCAGAAAAAAGAAAAAAAAAAAAGAAGTAAACAGTTTCTGATACCATCCTATCAGAAACTGTTTACTTTCCATTTACACTGTGTGCTACTGTAAGCCCTTAATACCTCCACAGCCAGGCTTTCATTGTGGTGTGTCCTTTGCATGCAAACCTGCTTCCTGTGATAGTCTTTGGTTTACTTCAAATTCTCCTGTTTGTAAAAACCAGAATTTCCCAAAGCTGTGTCAAATTTAATGGAAATATGCAGATCCTCTCCTTAAAAAAAAAAAAGAAAACAGACTTAGGACAATGTCATACAAGTTGAAAGTAGGAAGTCATGGAGAGGTAAGAAATGATTCGTTTATTCTTTCTCTCTATTATTTGCCCCATCCAAATTCTTGGTTTCTCATTTCTGCTTTCCTCTGTATGGACACTCTATTCTTGTCAGAAAAAAAAAAAACTTGTGTAAAGGTTTTGTTTTGTTTTATTTTTGGCACAGTGCCTTCTTTACATACTAATTATCTGCACTGTGTCTTTAAAAATGTCTTTTCTAATTCGACATAAATTTACTGTAACTGGATGGAAATTTGTAAAATATTTGATCTGCCATTTGTCCATTAGTAGACTTTCCCTAAATTACGTGTCAATTGGTGACACAAACAGTGGTGTCAGGGGGTCAAGTCACCAAATAGAGATAATCCTACAACACTTTGTGGGCATGAATTTTGGCTAGAGAGGTGGTTTGAAGGAATGTGGATATGAGGTGGATGGAACTGCAGGATAAGTCTGTTTTAGCTGTAGTGATGGAGACGTTTCAATTCTTATCCCACAGAACAGCTATTCAGTGCTAACTCCCAGCAGATTCTGGCGCTTGTTTACTATTTAAAGTAAAGTTTATTTTAAACAGTTTAATTAAGATATAATTTATACAATTCACTCATTTAAAATATGTAAATCAATGTTTATGCTTATCAAGTTGTAAAACCATTGACCCAATTTAATTCTGAATATTATTGCACCCACTAAAAGAAATCAGATACCACACTTTGTGAGTTCCTCAAGAAACTTAAACATAGTGTTTTCCAGGTTCCCCCAGTCACAGTATATATTACTACTTCATTTGCTCTTTTTGCTGAATAATATTCCATTTCATAGATCTGTACAATCTTACTATTGAGAACTTGATGGGCTTTGGGATTGTTTCCCTTTTGGGCCTATTATGAATAATGCTTCTTCGACCATCTGTGTACAGGTTTTTGGGTGAACAGATGTGTTATTTTTGTGAGTATATAAATCTAGAAATTGAGTTGCTGGGTCATATGGTTTATACTATCTTTAAATTATTGAAGGACTGCCAAACTATTTCTCAGAATAACTGTACTATTTTACATCCACACTAATAATTTATATAGGTTTCAAATTCTCGATATCATTATCTCCACTTGCTATTGTCTGTAATGCTTTCATTATTTGGTAATTTTTTACTGTTTTTATGGAGTATTTTGATTATTAACATTCTGGTGGATGTGAAGTGGTATTTCATCATGGTTTTGATTTGTGGTTTATTATAACTATTAAAGTTGTACTGCATTCAAATCTTGCTTTTGTAGCTTCCCAGATGTATAATTTTTTGCAGTTGATTAATCATTCCTCTTAATCTTCATATAGCTAAAATTCCTTCAAAGTTCTTTAGGACATTGCCACATTTAATACCTTTTTTTTTTTTTTTTTTCATTTTTCATTTTGGATTTACAGACTGGTACATACAATTAGGCTACATTGTTTGTGTTTTTAATAGAAATCCTCAGTTATAGTTGAGTCCTTCACCCAGATTGTACCTGATAGGTGGGAACTACAGAACACCCTCCCCACCCCAGGTTCTGGAATTTATTGTGTTTTTCTCTTGTATAGGCCTGTAGTTGTTCATTTCCAGTTTCAAATTAGTACTGAGTACATGAGATGCTTGCTTTTCCATTCTTGAGATACCGTAGATGTAAAATCTCCAGATTTTTTATGGCTGAATGTATTCCATGGCAAACATATACTACAATTTATTAATCCGTTCATCGGTTGTTGGGCACTTGGGTTGTTTCCACATCTTTACAATTGTGCCCCCAGACTGCAGGTGCTGGCATGGGTGTGGAGAGAAGGGAATGCTTATACACTATTGGTATGATTCCAAACCAATATGCCTTTCAGAGAGAGGATAAGGAGAATCCTCAAAGAGACAAAAGTAGACCCTCATTTTATCTTGAAATCCTATGACTAGGTATCTACCCAAAAGAAAAAGAAAATTATCACAAAGATATTTGCACTTCAATGTATATAGCAGCTATTTTCTTACACACTTGTTGTAGCACTGAAAGCTTACTTGTTCTATTTTGCAACAGAGTAATTGATTTACATTGGGGAGTTCTACATTGTGTCAAAGAATAAAATACCCCTCAATACTGGATTCATATTCAGCAGCACGAAAGACCTATCAAACCTGAACCAGGAATTCTTAGCCTAAGAATACAAACCAAACCAATTTCAAACTCACTTTTGGGCAAAAACTTAGTATGTGGATTGTTCTCAAGAAATGTCAAAGCTACTTAACTTATTAATATTTTTTTTTTCTTCCATGATATCCCACTTAGGTTTTGTCTAAGTCTGTACATATAACAGTGGATCACTTAAACAATCTTCCAGACTGCTGGGATAAAGTGGGATTTTATTTTTAAGCTTGGCTTCCTGGAGTTGCCCCTGGGAAAGTGACATATTAGTTAGTGTTTGATCAGAAGTTGTTTCAAGCCTCTGGCTCCAATGAGGTTTCTATTTTTTTTTTTTTTTTTTTTTTTTTGAGACAGAGCCTCAACCTGTCACCCTTGGATAGAGTGCTGTGGCATCACAGCTCACAGCAACCTCCAATTTCTGGGCTCAAGTGATTCTCTTGCCTCCGCCTCCCAAGTTGCTGGGACTACGGGTGTCCGCCACAATACCCAGCCATTTTTTGGTTTCAGCCATCATTGTTGTTTTGCGGGCCCGGGCTGGATTTGAACCTGCTAGCTCAGGTGTACGTGGCTGGTGCCTTAGCCTGTTGAGCCACAGGCACCAAGTCTCCAATGAGGTTTCTCATCTGCATTGACACATTTTTGTTGTTTGAGGGATGCTTTCAAGTCTGCCCCTGTATCCTTTACTTATTGCTCCAAGAGAGTACAGTTCAACACATTTGCCCAGCTTTTCTGATGGCCATGATTGACTGTTATCCCAGGTGAGTTCATCATGGCTCTCTGTTTTCTTGGTTCTCCTCCATTAAACTTATGACTGTTCTGCCATGTTGTTTATATAATGTAACCACCGGCCGTCTCTCACTTGCTCTCCACTAGCACTTCTTTATTTTATACAGCAACCGAAGCTTGGGGTTCTCCATTTTTTGTTTCTAGTTAAGTTAGTTCTGTCAGGACGAGCTGAGTCATAGTTTAGTTTCCCCCTGTGGAGTACACTTGTGCTACTGCACTGGAGCTGGGTGGGTATCTCATCTCCTGGAGTGGCAGACCTATCCTACGAGTGGGCACTTGGAAGGGCATGGGGGCCCATGATCTCTTTGTCTTGTCCCTTATATTCTGTAATCATTGCTTTATGAATAAGCTAGAACAGAGACAATTGGGTCACCAACATCCTTGACCAGCCGTGCTTAGACTAGAGCTACTGCCCTGAAATTGATGTTGGGTGCCCATAGCGAAAAATTACAGATTGTATGGTGGTTGGATAATAATGTTCAACAAAATAAGTACTTAATAATTGTTATGAAATATTGCCACCTTTCAGTCTGCAGTGATTTGTAGGTCTCAGTATTTCCAGTGTCTGACCTTAACAAAGTTGGGCAGTTATATTTGATATAGTTGTATGCTCTTCTATTAACTATCAAATTTGAATAGAATAAGGAACTTTCAACCTGAAATAGATTGCTAGTTTTAAGGAAGACCTGCTTCACCTTTGAAAATGTTATTATATTTAAAAGGGAGACAAGCTTTAGTACTCTGAAGTTGCAATTTTTCTCAACTCTGTGAATAAAGTTGGAGAAATGCCTGAATGCTGATAGATTAAACACAACAGCAACTGAAGTATGACTTTATTCTTTCACAGATCATTTTACATGTGAAGACTAAAATTGAAAAAAAGAAGAACCAGGAAAATTGGAAGAATTTTAGAGCTCTGACTTTATTGGAACCTAATGTTATAATGTAAGATTGCAAGTATAAGTCAAGAAAGGAATATAAACCCAGCTCTCAAGTGCTGGTGGCAGAACAGTCATTTTGAGGTCTATTTCTTTTGATGGTAAATGTCTTTTATGGAGGTATTCTTTGTTTTATTTATTTTTACTGTATTGCTTCTCATCTGCCATTTATCTGGGTCAAGGTAAAGAAAAATACAGCATCACGTATTATAAAATGCTATTCCTTCCCAGAATGTGTTGATATGAAAATTAATACTATTTGAAATCCACATTTGAATGAGATAAGACAGCAATACTGGCAAAGTGCTTGATACATATTCTCAATTAAAGGAAAGATTAGTTACCATTTTTTATAATTTGTATCATTTATGTCCATTAAAGGCAATTGTCAATAGTTTAGATGACAAAGCAGCCCATATTCACCGAATCAAAGGTTTTATAGGTTATTGTTTTTGATAAGAAAAAGAAAGACATCTAACATGCAAACATTAGTCCACTTTAGCATATAGGACAATATCTTGTGTACTTTTTAAGACTTTATTTTATAGAATGGCTTTAGCTTCACAGCAAAATTGAGAGGAAGTTACAGAGATATCCCACACACTGTCCCCACACATTCATTGTTTTTATTACCAGTGTCCCCACTGGAGTGCTACATTCTTAATAATGTAATCATGCCTTGACACCCCCCCCCATCAGCAACGTCCACAGTTAACCCCCTCTGTGGTTCACATTTGGTGTTGTATATTATATGGATTTGAACAAATGTATAAAGATGTGTATCCATCAATACAATATGATACAGAGTAGTTTTACTGATGGAACGTTTTTCTGTTTTGTCTTTTCCTAATCCTCAGAAACCCTTTATCTTTTTGTTGCTTCTGTGCTTTTGCCTTTTCTAGAGTGTTGTATAGCTGGAATCATATACTATTTAACCTTTTCAGATAGACCTCTTTCATTTAGTAATATGCATTTAAGTTTCGTCTATGTTTTATCATGGCTTGATTGTAAATTCTTTTCCTAGCAGTGAATAATATCCCATTGTCTACAGGTTCAGATGTTTATTAACAATACATCTACTGAAGGATATCTCAGTTGCTTCCACACTTTGACAATTATGTATAAAGCTGCTATGAATATCCATGGTTTTTGCACAGGCATACACTTTCAACTTTTTTGAGTAAGTACCAAGGAGCATGATCTCTGGTAAGAATATGTTCAGTTTTGTAACTGTATTATTTGTGAATGTATTACTTTGCATTTATCTCTCCTCATTCCGGTTAGTATTTACTGTTATCAATGTGCTGGATTCAGGATACATAACAGGATCTCATTGTTGCTTTAATTTCCATTTAACTCATCACTGATAATGTTCAGCATCTTTTCATACTTACTTGCCATTTGCAGGTCTTTTGCTAAGGTCTTTGGCCCATTTTGAATTAAGTTCTTTTTTTCTTTGAATTTTAAGGGTTCTGGGTACATGGAGAAAACCTCAAGAGAATAAAAAGATAAGTCACAGACTAGGAGAAAATATTTGTACAAAACATATCTGAAAAAGTATTATTCAAAATGTGTAATACCCTGAAATGTGTAATACATACAAAATGTATAATAATCATTTAACAGGTATGCCTTTTACAAACCTTCTCTCCCAGTCTATGACTTACCTTTTTATTTTCTCGAGGTTTTCTTTCACAGAGCAAAAGTTTTAAATTTCAATACAGTACAATTTATAATTTTTTTTTCATGCATGATGCCTTTGTTCTTGTATCTAAAGGGGTTTCAACAGAGCTCACAATTTGGGCATGCTGGCTCCACTACTGACTCTCCAGTGAAAAACAATGGGACCTAGACTTTATGGGAAACTCGGTCTCCAGTACAAGACCCCTCGGGGGAAGTGGTTGCTCATGAAATTCTCAGCTCACACTGCAACCCCACTCCCCACTCCCCATTGCAGTGGTTGGGAGACAGGTGGGGGAAGATGTGTCTGAGCAGACGAAAGTGAGCTCTCTCACTTGATGTCCCTGGCACTCTCCTTGGAGGGAAGCTTCACTAGAAAGATTGAGCTCCAGAATCATGCAAGTTCTCTCCACTATTCCTCATTGCAGGTGTTTCTGGTTTCGTGGGGGTGTAAAAGCCTTCAAGAGACTTGGAAACCCATTAGACTCTGAAGGTTACTATAATGGAGAGAAGAGTCTCCTCCCACTTACCCTGTCACTGAGCTCTAAGACTCTGTGGGTTTTTTCCCCCATCAATATCTTTTTAAAAAATCTTCTTTATCTTCTTTGAGAATTTTCTCCATCAGGTCCCCAGTAGGCTCTAGCCCCTCTCTCTGTGATCTATACTCCATCTGCTTCTCTTCTCCTTTCTCCTTTATCTGACATTCTGTTTTTCCTGTGGGACAATCTGGCAAGCAATGTCTCTCGTCAGTCATCTTGCCTTCTCCCACCACATCTGTTTTGGAATTGCATTTTTCCCCCTTTGGTTGTGTGTGTGTGTATTTAGTATGCTTTCAAATATATTTTCTGATAGCCGGATATAATGTATTGAATAGAAAAGAATTGCTGCAAATAGACCTTTAGGAATGTGGCAGAAATGTGTAAGGGAGAAGAAGCTCTGCACAGCTGTATGATGAGGTCTCAGTATGTCGGTTAGCCTGTATCTCTGGATGTGAATGTCACGTCATTTTCAGCATTTTTCTGTCCTCTTATGTGGAACAGAATATTTCCCTTCCCATAGGTCAGTTAGGATGTGATAAAACCCCCAAGATTAGGCTCTAGATACCTAGTTTCTCCTGAGAATAAACCTTGTTAAAAAGAGTACAGTAGTGTCCTGATATATTCCAAAATGATTCCCCACCCCTCTCCTGGAAGCAGTTTCCTCTGAGAACCTGGTAGAGCTCCTGAAGGTAAAACAAAATTGCTGGGATCCCCTATGCCTGGGCTTCTGTGGTATTTTTTAACTATCAGTCTTGTCCACAACACACATCAAGGAATTCAATTTTAGTCCAGGTTTTCCCACACCAAACTAGTTCTAACAGAGGTTTCTGCTCCAGTAAGTCGTTCTATGTATCTGTCTGAATTTTCTCCGTTTTGGGGGGAGGGGAGTCACTTGCCCTCAGACCTCATTTTTCCCAGGGATTTAAAAAGAGTTGTCTATTTTCAGTTGGTTCAGGTTTTTATTTATTGTTAGCACAGAGTGGCAATGATCAAGCTCTTTATATGCAGAACTTATTTATGCATTTTAAACTCTAACCTAGCTTTATTTTCCAGTACTAGTGTGATTTAGTAATATAAAATAGCTAAAAAAATTACCCCTATTATTTTCTTTAAGTTACTATTTATGTTTTTTATGCCAGTAAAGTATCTGTATGTTAGTCACTCCGTATTAATTAGGAAGACCTGAAAAAAGTAAGTTTAATATAAGAGGAAAGAAGACTATACAAGCAAATGATATATAAAGACATCATCTTATAAATGTTGAATAGTAAGGAAAGTAGTAACTAAATAGCTTAGCCTAGTTTCATGAATAGTGGGGACAGTATTTTTATAGAATTATAGGTCTGGCTCAGTGGCTCATGCCTGTCATCCCGGCAGTTTGAGAGGCTGATGCAGGAGGATCATATTGATAACAGTTACCAGTCTTTAGGCAGAGGCAGGGAAAACGGGGTCCAGGGAAGAAGGGAGGTGGGGAGAGGAGGTTAGGTGTAGTCAGCAAGCCTGGAACATCCCCAGCAGGCAGTTTCACAACCACCACAGAAGTCCTGGGTAACCTATGCAGCCATTGGTCCCAGCTGTTGCTGGGCAGGACATACCAGGCAGAAGCCCCCCACCCCTGAAAAATGCTCTCTGGAGCTATTAGAGGGCTAATCAACAGAGGCAGGTCACTAAAAGTTTAAAGAAACCAATCAATGTAATCCAGGGAGACGATAGTGTTTGCCTGCAAGGTTTGGGCAGGCAGGAAGGGCCCCGCGGCAGGGACAACTTGTTTAGAAGCCCCTTGCTGGAAGCTTTTCTATCCTGTAATAAATTATCACTCCATTACTTCTGCTTGCCTGTGGTCCATAAGATTTATTCTGTGTTTCTGGAGGCCAAGAACTTGACAAGGAGAGGAAGAAAATTCCTGTGTCATTATGAACCCAGAAGTTTGAGACCAGCCTTGACCATGTAGCAAGACCCTCCCTCTACACAAATGTAGACAAATTAGCTGAGTGTGGCATCACAGACCGTGCCCAAGAACCAGCTGAGTAGTCATTCCCCAAATTCCACTTGAGCATAAGGCTGAAAAAATGAGTAATATGAAGACTTAACTCATTATACTATTAAAATCCCACTTTGGGAGGTAATTATGCACCATTTTTTGATCACAGGATGTGGATGCTAGCATGATTTCTCACTGTGCCTGCGTGACCTATGCTTCCGTTCTTCCCATCTCCCAATTGAAAATTAATCCTTTATTCCTTGACAATTCTCTTTGTCAAAGTAATTGGCTTTGCCCTTGAGGGTTTGTTAACACTACTTCATTCTCCTCCACCTCTTTATTCAAAGAAGTTCTGCAATGGTATTTAGCATTTATTATTTTCATTATATGCTTGGATTTATGCTAGCATGTGCTTTCAAAAATAGCCATTGCGACATAATTTTTTTCTTCCTTTCATTTTAAAATTTCAAATAAAATGCTACTGGCTGCAAAAATCAGAAATTCAGAGTTGGTTCAAGTGCTCAACAAAAATCTCTCTCTGCTCTGACACCTACACTGTTAAGCCTTATCCTATCACTGATTCTTCATGTAGTTATGACATGACAGCCCAAAGCAAGAAGAATATGAAGTCTCATAATTCAAGCACAAGAGAGAAAAAGAGTTACTTTTACTTCAGATTTCAAGTCACCTCTGGAGCAGTCATCACGGAGAGAAATAGAAATAAGATTGCCTTTTGTTCCTATCCCATATCCCCAGAGCAGTCACTTCCCCAATATGAATTCCTATAAGCAAAGGGAGATTTCTGGAATCCCTGTTGAGGATATGATCATGACATCTTTTTCACCTTCTTTTTTTCTTTATGCACAACACACATTAGCTTGGCTGCCCACCGTATTCCCGCACTTTTCAGGACTACAAAACTAGTGGAGTTTGTTCTATTACTTTATATTAGTATCTGAAATTGTGAATCAACCCCCCTTCACTATCACTTGTGTCATTTAACAATGGAAAATAATTTCAAAGATAATAATAAAAATTCAAGGAAGACTATAAAGAATTACATATGTATAGGAGTATACATGTTTCCATTAATTATAATGTTAATATAATTTTCTTAAATGTTTCTAAATGAAACTGGAAAAATATTTTTTTCATGATTTTACAAGTTCGTTAGAAGTGCCTATTTTTACTGTCTAGAAGGAAGATTATTTGTAATTATATATTCTTGTTTTTGCAAGCAATAGTATATAAAACAGCTTTAATGGAAAGAAAAATATGCAGTTTTCAGATTAATACTAAAAAGAAATTGCTGGCTGAGGAGAGGTTGTTAGTGAAATGTTCTCATTAGAGAGGAAGTAAATTTAATTACCTAGGTCTTAAAGAGGAACAAATATTGGAGGAAAGAAAGTTTCTTCTTAGTTAAACTCATGTTCTGCCCCAAATCCCCAAGGTTATATTAACCTAGGCCTGTCAAAGAGTGCTGCTATTATAGCTTAAACAGGCTAAATTGTTTGTTTTTACAAATAAGTATTTTACAGGAAATCTGAACATTCAGTAGATAGCAGTTTTACTTATTATCTGGGGGGACCTAAAGAGAATAAAATAAAATACACTGAAATTATAATAATAAAATAAAGTTGATGAGCAAATTAAGTAGTATTTCACCACTGACTTAGTGAATTTGGATGTGTAATATTAGTAGCTAAAAAATTTGTAGTAAGCACATATAAAAATTACATATAATAAAGATATATTTTATTTGACATATTAAGCCACAGAAAAAAATAAAATTAACAAATATGTCATTTTTTTGTTTTTTATTAAATTCTGGCTATATTTTTCTAAAATAAATTTAATTTAATACCATAAAGATACACAAACATGCATTAACATAAGGATAAATGATATCAGGTATTTAAAATGACAATTTTTAAATATAAACATAAACATAGTTATTTGACATATTTGTTATGACCTGAGGAAACTCATAAAATTCAAGAAATTTTTATATCACTTATGACTTTATACCTTACCACAACTTCTTTATAAAATTATTATTTTCTAAAAATGTGAATATCATGTCCTTGAACTGTGCTCTAAGAATTATCTAAATAAGATAAAGACTTTCAATGTCAATGAACACACATAATAAACAAAGGACACTGAAATTTGTGTTTTAATTATTTAATTATTTTGTTTATGCTTTTTTACATTTAAAAAAGTTTGTCTGACATTCTGTTTTTGACATTTTTTGTTTAACATGTGCTTTTTAATAACAGAATTAAATGCTCACATAATCCTATCACATTTTCTAGGCATTTTAATTATCACATAAGATAAAATAAGATATCTCAAGAAGCAAATGTCAAGTAGAATCTATTATCTTACTATTTTTTCCTGGAAACTAACTATTTTTGAAATTATACTTAATATAAGAGGTGTTGAGACTCCTGGTTGGCTCATTCCTCTACTTTACTCCCACATTTCATCAGTAATCAAGTCCTAAAAAGTCTATTTGAAATGCCCCACAGAGCTGTTCCCTCCTGTTCATTTTCTATAGTGTTCTCATCTCAAAGATTTTTCTAATACTCCTTGCATCCCAGGGGTTTTGTATCTTTCTACACTGTTCCTGCCCCTTCCCTCACTATTATATGCCCAGGCATGTTTCTTTAACAAACACAGATATGCCACATACTTTCTTGTTTCATTTTTCCAGTCTCCTTTAGTGTTCATTATAGAATAAAGGACTCCTGGAAATCTGTCCTCACTCTACGTTTCCAGCTCTCCTGTGTCCACGTGCTGCCTCCATACGTTTTACTTTACTTTCTAGGCACGATGTTCCACACTGCCAAGTATTTAAGAGTACAGAAAAGCACACAGTATGTTTCTGGTATTATATTTCATGCATGGTGATCTTTATTGTACTTCAAAACAAGCACAGTTAGGCCTATGAAGATAGTTAGAAAATAGAAAAAAAAAGATTTCAAATGATAGATTTATTCAGTCTGAAATACATTACAAGAATCTGTAGTTTTTTTAATCAAAGAGAGAAGCCCAGGGGCATTTCCTGCTTTCTTCAGTTTGGCAAAATACTAAGTTGTATTAGTTATTTTCCTATATGAATATTTATTTCCCCTCACTTAGTCAATTAGTATTTAGTTTTTAAATGTTTGAATTTCTGTACTCTCATAAATACAAAACAACTACTATATGTAAAGGTATTAATGTTTAATTGAAATGTATGGGTATGTATTTATTTTTAAGTAAATCATTTACTGGAACAACAATTTTTTAGAGTCTCATTACTAGACATGAATTGATCTTTTGAAAAGCACAAAACAATGCTGATTAACAAGGGATGTACTTCTGCTATTTATTTTCGCACAAAGTATAAATTACATGACATTTAGTATCTAGTCACCTCATATAAAATCTTCTGTTTTGTCTGATCTTGCTTTGCTTTCCATTGATTAGATATGTATGGAAGCAGAACTTTTTCACTTCACTGGAAACTGGATAGCAACAGAGTGTATCATAAATCAATTCAACCGAGAAACTGCCCACAACCAAAGTCAAAATAGGAGTATAAAGTCCCCATAACAGGAAACTAAATGAAATGAACCTCAGCAAATACATCATCAGAGAATTTCAAAGTCTTAAAAATGTGATAAACCCGCATGTTTATTATTTTTAATCAACAGTTAACAGGGTAAATTAATACTAAATACATTTTTGGAAATGGAAATCATAAATAAAATAATTGACTACAATCTTAAAATTTTAATTACAGTTCAAAATACATACTACACTGAAACAGAAATTATAATAAATCACATATAAATTATTCAATACCCTATATTTCGCTAATACATGCTGTTGATTATTTTTAATTCTGCAAGCTATTCTGAAATTTGTTTAGTAGATATTGAACTACTATGTACATATACATATAGAATACTTGGCCTACATACCCCACATTTTATTTGTTTCTCTGAATTACTTGATTTTTCTCACAAATGTTAAAATTGAAAACATTACCATTCTACTGTGTTGCAATTAGTTACATTTTTAAAACAACTATACAAATACCAAAAAGAAAAATATTGGTTTGGTAAGATAAACAAAGTTGAAATAATTCAATAATATGTTCTTCTCTAGAAAACAAGTTCCCAGTGGTAAAGGATTATGTCTGCAACTTTTTTAGTGATTATAGTATTTTAAGTATATTGAAGAGAAATAAAAACTGGTCATAATTTTAAAAAGCAATATTTTGGTCATCAAGTGTTTATAATAATTAATTTACACCTTTAGAATATAGAATAATGCAGTCATAGTTTATTTTTTCTTGAGACGAGGTCTCACTCTGGCTCAGGCTGATCTCAAACCTGTGAGCTCTGGCAATCCACCAGCCTCAGTTTCCCAGAGCACTAGGATTACAGGCGTGAGTCACCACACCTGACACAGTCAAAGTTTTAGATCAGAATATAGCAAAAGGTTATTAGAAACACACACACACAAACTGCTTATTTTCCTTTGAATATGCTTTTCCTATAAAAATTGCTGATTTTTTGACTACTTATCTTTTAACGTTCAGCAACCACAGCAGTGCTTAATTCACGAGTCGTTATGAAATTTGTGAGATAAACATAAATCAAGAAATGCAAAATGCATGCAAACAGAAACAAATGAAGTTCTTCCAGCAAGAGATAAGCTGAGCCAGTTGAAACTTGCACAGGTGAATTATAAAGGACACTGTCAACTGTGGTTCTAACAAGTATAATAAGGGACCATATCACAGTTTGTCTCAAAATTTTCCTACTGACCTGTGTATTCTTAATGCTAGGATGGTACTTGCTTATACATGTTGAAAAAGATTCTTACCACAACAGAGTAGCAGGGATTGCCATGAATTCACAATAGCCAGTAGTATATTTGTTTAAATTCAGAAAAATTTTTATACTACCGGTGCTATTTCTAACTCCTGCTCTTGCTGTATATCTACTATCACTGTACTTATTGAAATAAGTATTGATAAAACGTTATTTTTGTTGTTCATTATATACAAATTGTTTTCAATGCTTATTGAACAGAGGCTAAATATCAAATACAATGTAAAGCTAAACATATCTAAAATATTATTTCAAAGTAAACTAAGGGAGTAACATAAGGTAAGATTCATGGTAACCTTTAAAGTTCATCTCTTTATGGCCAGTTCTCTGTATATACTCTTAATATGAAAGTAAATTGCCATAATTGTTGCTGGTCTGTTGATTATTTCAACAGCATATTTTATATATGTGAATGTATATTAAAGTTGAAAATACATGTACACATTACCCAACCAGTCTACCCTTAATATATATGCTGAATAAATAGATAAATAGTACATATGTGTAAATTTTCTCATTGCAGCTTTTTAAAAATTGTATCAAAATTAAGAGTAATCTTGATAGATTACCCTTACAGAGTAAGAGTGGTTTCACATTTATGACCTTGTTTTGAGAAGTCACTGCTTAATAAAGTACACAAAGTTTATTCAATGGAGTATGATACAGTAATTTAAAATGATACAGAGACATAGTTCAAGAGAATGTATATATGAAACTATGAATTTAATGTAACAAACACTTGTTGACTAAAAATAGATCAGCAAACAATAAAGATAAAATGCACAATGCAATGTTGAAGTTAACAAAAATTAATAGCCTAAAATAAGTTACATCAAGTATTTTAACTGTGACAGATAAGTTGTGAGAGGATGCAATGAAGGCAGGAGGTGAAGTTCTCTAGCAAAAGGGCCAACACAATAAACAAGATATTTAGTAAATACATGTGATGAGACATGATAGTTGATTAGATTTGACAAATGAGGAATGGAGAGAAGTTAAAAAGAAAATATCAGTAAGAAAATCAAACAAAATATCTAAAGGTATATTATGTGAATGCAATACTGTGAACAGATATATATATAAATGTTAATAAGGCAGTCACTGGGAGATAGGATGACAAATGATTTCTGGTTTTACTCTTTATGCTTTTACTTCTAACATGATTATTTTTCAAAGAAAACATGAATTTTCTGATGGAAATAATCAATTTTGGTAACGCAAGTTACCCCAAATGTATGATACTCCATATCTTAATTTTTTGCTTGGTGAATTCCAGTACATCTATTTAAGACCTTCCCTGTTCCATAATAGTTTGACTCAGTTGTCTCCACTCGGTTTATTGAATTCATTGTGGATTAGGGTGGGACCAGAGTATAAATCCTCAAAAGAAAATGTAAATGTACATTTTCCCTTAGCATGACTGAACCAAAGAGCCTGAAAACATGAATCGAATGTTATTTATTATATTTAGTATATTTTATCAGTATAATACCTTGCTTTGCAATTAGTATACAATTTGTTTTAAATAAATGACTGACTAAATTATGACTTTTTTATAGTCAATTCTGTCTTTTATCGTTTTCTCAATGTCTTTTGTAAATTTTACTAATTTTAAACTGAAGTGATACCATTGTGTCATTTCTTAGGATCGCTACCCGTAATGCCTTATGTAAACTGTTTCTGTAATACTGGCCGTGATTCCTGAGAGTTTATGTCTCCTTGATATCGCAAGCCAACCTTGGAGTTCACCTTCTTGCTAGGTGATTCATAATTCTCAATCAGTTCACTTCACACCTGGGCCATGCACCACTTACTTTTCAGATGACAAATTGCATGCTAGAAGCAGTTGCCCGAGATTGACAAAAAGAATTTTTCCAACCATGAAACTATATTTAGTTCAAATATTAAGATATTTCATAGAGAAAAAGAGTGGACTTCTTGATAATATAGTCCTAAAACAATAATTTTGTAACTCAAGTTGTTTTAAAAATATATATGAAAACATACAAATATAGTAATGTTAGCTATGTGAAAATTAAGAACAATATCAAGAATATTTCCTTGATAATTTCCCACATTTTTTGCATCAATGTTTAAATAGTTGCTGTTACTTCTCATTGTGGATTATAAATAGATTTCTCTCTCCCTAATAAAATATGTATACATAAAAGCTTACATAGACATTGTTGACAAATAGTGGCAAAACATTAAGAACGAAAATGGATAGAAATATGTAAAAAACATAACCAACATTTATGATCTATCAGAAGTTTTTCTTTAATTTTTATAAAATTATTTGGTGTAATAATTTATAATTTGTGTTATTAAAAATTATCATACCAAATAATGTATGAGTCAAGTAAAGAAGCTGTTAAAATATTCTGATAAAAATAAATTTAAGAAGCAGCCAGATTTTAAACCCAAACTTACTTATTATGACAACAGAATATCAGTTCTCTATATTTCAATAAATTTTTTATTGTTATTTAATAGTAAAATGGTGCAAGATTTATTATTAACTCAGACAAAGGATAATGCTACATGCTAGTTGTATAAAACAAAAATAAAATACTAGCACTTCCCATCTTCCATCTCAAAACCACATATACATTAGCATTCTCAAATAATTAAATAATATTAATTTCAAATAAAAAATCTATGAATTAAAGAAATGATAGGTTGGGCAGTACTTGTGCACAAAGGAGTAAGGCACCAGCCCCATATACCATAGGCGGTGGGTTCAAACCCAGCCTCAACCAAAAACTGAAAAAAAAAATGATGGGGTGACTTATTTTTCAAAGAAATGAAACATAAAGGTAAGATTTTAAATATTTCAATTATAGGTATTTTTTCAATAAATAGAAAGACAGATGACATCTAATAATGGTTCAAAATTTATTCAATGAAGACTATCCATAACTTATAGCTCTGTCCTCTCACAAATTTATAATTATATATAATTTAGGTTTCAAGGAAGAGTAGAGATAAAATTAAATCATTTTTTGGTGTAAGAATCAAGAATGCATCTGAAATAGATAAAAGTAATTTTTAATATACAGTGAAATTATAATTCAACATGAGATGAAATAGATTTTTAAGCCTACCTATAAATTTCCTAGGAAAAAAATTATGAGCATATAAACTCAATTTAAAAAAGTATTTAGTTGTAGGCAAGTGAAAACTGCCACAGTGGTGATCATAAATAAGTAAAAATACTATTTTATAAATAAGTACTAATTGTTAAAATATTATTTTAATGTTTAATCTTAAATTAAGTGTTACCTATTTTCAGAATAAGGAAAGAAAAATTGAAGGTAGATAAGACATTGGTATATTACGTATAGACATTTAGAAAATAAATTTAAGCAATACATATAATAAATTTAGCATAAAATTAAATTATTTTGAGGAAAAAATACAAACTGATTAATACAAAGTAAAAAATGAGTAAATAAAAATATAAAAATGTCTGGGCAAATTTGGACCATAACAGGATACAGAATTAGGGTAACTTACTGGCATTTCTAATTAAGGTGGAAGTTTAGAAAAACAAAATACAAAGTTACTAAAGCTACATTAAAAACTCGCTTATATTCTGGTTATTGGAGCCATTTCTAAAAACATCCTTAGGTAGAGACATAGAGGGGGATATTTCAGGGTTTCTTAAAAATGGGAAAACCAAGAGTGAATGTTTATCCTATTCAAATGACAAGCGAAACTAGGTATTAATAGAATTATTGCTTTTCTGAGTCCTTCAGATAGTTGAGTTTGAAAAGCAGAGATGACTGGAACTAGAGTTTAAAATCCCCTTTTAGGACAGATAGTAGACATTGTTTTTTCTTAGACAAAATACATGAAGAAAAGGCAAGAGTCCCAAAAATGGTTAAGAAAAAACTAAATTTCAACAACAAATTCTTAAAGATCAGGTGTAGGATAACAGGATTATTTAAAACCTTCAGAAACTTCAGACAGAAGGGGCATCTCTATACAACAAGCAGCTATTTTCCACAGCATTTTCACTAAATGTCATGCAGAGAAACAGTGCGTGAGACAGAGTATCTCTTGTTGGATAAATATACATAGCCCAGTCAAGGGATTGAGAATGGGGGAGGAACACCTATAATAGCCCATCTATGCTCAGACCCTGTATAAATCCAAGGTGCAGTTGGCTATTCCTGTCACCAGGCACTATCTCTGACAACAGGGGAAAGCAAGAGGGCTCTGTCTAATAGTCCTTGACACAGGCAGAACACACCTAATCTTGAGGAGGGGTCAGGAAAACCTATTGCTCACATATACCTAGTAAATGGTTAGCTGTCTCTGCTAGAGGTAGGGAAAATATACTCCCCTGTCTGCAAAAACACTAAATAGAATCCTTTTGCTACTGACAAAAGGGCTGGAAATTTGATCTTGTTCCATATCCCAAGCTCAACAACTAATCAGATTGACAGAAAATATAACACTTAAATGAGGAAACATGGCCACTTACCTTTATATACATTTGTCATTTGTCATTCTGCCACAGCTATTAAACAGGAAAGAAGGAAGGAAGGAAGGAAGGAAGGGAGGGAAAAGAAAAGAAAAGAAAAAAGAAAAGGAAAGATAATCCCTTCATGGTCAACAGATAAAATAATCAACATAATTCTATCCAGAGATAAGCAAAATTTGGAACAAGCACACATAAACTTTAGAATATTTGTTATTATTCCCATCTTTGGGAATCTTTGACAAAGCAGAAAATTGCATACTTTGGAGAAAAGGATCCCTATTCAATGTATAAAAGAATGGTACCGGGAAAATTGGATAGCTACATGTGGAAGATTGAAAGAGGATCTGCACCTCTATCACCCACAAGAATTAATTCATAATGGATAACACACATAAGCTTAAGATATGAAACTATAAGAATTCTTGAAGAAAAATTTGAAGAAATCGGGTGGCGCCTGTGGCTCAGTTAGTGGGGTGCCAGCCCCATATGCCAGAGGTGGCAGGTTCAAAACCAGCCCTGGCCGAAAACTGCAAAAAAAAAAAAAATAATAATAATAAAATAAATAAACTTAAAAAAAATTGAAGAAATTCTTATACACATTGGCTTACACAAAGACTTTATGATGAAGATCCCAAAAGCAATCACAGTAATAATAAAAATTAACAAATGGGACCTAATTAAATTAAAAACCTTTAAAACAGCCAAGGAAACAATCAATAGAGTAAATAGATAGCATACAGAATGGGAGAAAATATTTGCATGCTATACATCTGATAAAGGACTGACTGATAACCAACTCAAGCAAATCAGCAAGAAAAAACCAAATACCCCATAAAAAAGTGGGTAAAATACATGAAGAGAAGCTTTCAAAACAAGATAGAGTAATGGCCAATAAACATGAAAAAAAATTCAATCTCTAATCATCAGGGAAATGCAAACAGAAGCCACACTATTACGTAACTCTAGTGAGAATGGCATTTATCAAAAAATCCTAAAACAGCAGTGTCTGGCATAGATGCAAAGAGTAGGGACTCGCATGCACTGTCAGTAGTACTGCAAACTAGTACAACCTGTGTGTAAAGTTGCATGGAGCTGCCTCAGAGAACTAAAGGCAGACCTACCAGTTGATCCACCTATCCCATCATTAGGTATTTACCCAAAGGAAAACAAGTCATTTTATCAAAAAGACAGGTGAACTCCAGAGTTTATTACAGCACAATTCACAATTCCAAAGATGTGGAACCAACCTAAGTGCCCACAAATATGTGAGTGGGTTAATAAAATCTGGTATATGTATACTATAGAGTACCACCCAGGCCTTAGAAAAAATGGTGAACTAATAGCTTTTATAACAATCCAGGGGGAGGTGAAAACCATTCTTCTGAGTGAAGTATCACAAGAATGGAAAAACAAACACCATACATACTCACTAGTAAATTGGAACAAATCAATCAACACCCATATGTACATTTAGTAGTAAAACTCAATGGAAAGGAAGTAGGTGGGAGAGATGGTGAGAGGGTTAAATTTATACCTAACAGGTACCATGCACATCCTCTTGGTGATAGGCACACTTATGCCTTTGATTCCTATTGTACGAAAGAAACTTATGTAACCAAAACCTTTGTATCCCCATAATATTTGGAAATAAAAACTAAATAGAAGGTTATATAATATAGTGGAAAAGATGGCCAACATAAACAAAGAGATAGAAACTATAAAAGTGTGTTAAATAAAAATTTTAGAAATTAACACATTGATAACACATCATGAAGACAAATAATTCTTCTGAAGGATGGGTTTTTAGGAAGCCTAAATATAGCAGAGTAAAAACAAAACAAAACAAAAACAAAAAAAAAACCAGTGAACTTAAAGATAGGTAAATAGAAATAATTCAAATTTAAATTGAGCAGAAAAAAAGGATAAAAATATCCATTGTATAGAAATTAAATCAGGGCATTTATCTCAAACATTTATCATTTTTTTGTGCTGGCAACAAATCATTCTTTTCTTCTAGCTATTTTTAAATGTGAAATAAATTGTTGATAACTATAAGCACTTTGCACTATTGAACATTAGAACTTATTTCATTTAACATGTTTGTACTCATTAAACAACTTTTCTTCAATTCCTTCTGAGCCTCTGGAAACCATAATTCCACTTTCTACTTCCATAAGATCAATATTTTTAAATTCTTACATTTAAGTGAGAGCATGTAGTGAGAACGTGTAATATTTGTCTCTGTGTTCCTGGCTTATTTCACTTATTAAAATGATCTCCAGTTCCACGTGTACTGATAATGTGTACAATTATTATATATCCATAAAAATAATTAGTACTAAAAATAGATCAAATATTTTAAAAACCAATGAACCGGAAAAAGTGAAAGAATACCCCAAATAACAAGGTATCCAAGAAGTGGTCCATTATCAATCTGCCTAACATATAAAATTGGAGTCCCAGAAAAAAAAATGAGATTGGACAGTAGAAATCTGTGAAGAATGACCATGGATTTTCCAGAATGAAAATACAACAAAAAATAAAAGCATGAATTTAGAGAACCTTAAGTATACTAATTAGAAATGAAACACACCTGGACATATCACTATCAAAATTCTGTAAAGTTATTCTTTTTTTTTAATAGAGACAGAGTCTCACTTTATCGCCCTCGGTAGAGTGCCGTGGCATCACACAGCTCGCAGCAACCTCCAACTCCTGGGCTTAGGCGATTCTTTTGCCTCAGCCACTCAAGTAGCTGGGAATACAGGTGCCCGCCACAACGCCCAGCTATTTTTCTGTTTTGCAGTTCAGCCGAGGCCAGGTTTGAACCTGCCACTTCGATATGCAGGGTCGGTTCCCTACTTGATGAGCCATAAGAGCCACCCTGTAAAGTTATTGTTTAAGAAAAGCTTAATGGTAGCCTAGCCAGAGAAAATAAGACAAAGGAGGTAGCAATATATAAAAGAATATTGCCTTTCTTAGTTACCTCTCCTTTTTAAGACACATAAATTCATAAAATAAAATTATAATGTACTATTGTTAGGAACATAATATTTACATATATATAAAACTAATAACCCAAAGAAGGGAGATTAAATGGACATGCATTAAGACAAAGTTTCTGTATCTTATCTCCAATAACAGAAAGCAATCAAAACTAAAGGGATGGAAGTGCCTGTGTGTATGTCTGTGCACACATAAGAGGGTGGGGGTGGCTATTAAATATCAGATGTATAGATTTGAGTCTAAACAATATTACCTAAAAGTCAATGTATCAGGAAGTTTTAACAATTATAAATGTATACACACCTCACAACAGTTATACCATATACGGAGCTAAACTGATAGGTTTGAAAAAAAAAAGTAGGAAATGCAACAGTATTTGAAAACTTTAACATGTTAGTCTCAATAATTCATGATGCTGAAAATAAGTCAATGTTTGAAATAGGAGGATGTACTATTAAATAATTCATGGCTCCCAAAATAAATCATAAGGGAAATTAAAAAGTGGCATGAACCAAATGAAGACAAAAACATATATATCAAAATATATGGGTTGCTAATAGCAATGCATGGGGGGAAATTTATTAATTACAATGCCTACACTAGACAAAAGATCTCAAATTAAATACCTTATTATTCACCTTAAAATACTAGAAAAATATACTCAAAATAGACACAATCAAAGAAGTAATAAAATTGTAATGGAAATGAAAGAAATTAAACACAAACAGAAAATAGGAAAAAAAAATCAATGGAATCAAAGTTGTTTTTTAAGAATTGCCAAAGGTTTATTTTTAACTTGCTAATGTTTTTCTCTAAGTTAACTGGATAACGGAGATACCGAATAATCTATACTTAAAAAAATAATATTTATATGAGTGTTTACTTAAAGCTTAATGGACACCAAATGTTCAGAAATGCGATTCAGAATTTCCAAACTATCAGAGAAATGAAAAGTTTTTTAAAAAATTATTTGACCAATAAGAGAAAATTAAACTTAACAACAAAACACAGTGAATTTTCCATTTTCATATTAATTTGAAATAAAAATGAAACAATAAAAATAAAAAATAATTAAAATATGTTAGCAATTTCAGAATATGTAAACATAATAACATCATTTATTAAAAGACAGGCATTTCCAAATCAAAATCAATTCCTAGGCAGTGATGTAGCAGTGAAACTTGCAAGCCAGCAGCATGAGCTCATGTTGGCATCAATTCTTGTCACAGCTGAGGAATCCTGGGCTTGGGAAAACCCCTATCTTACAAGGGGATATGGAAAACATTCCCAGCAAATAATATATTTATTTCCCAGTAATGTAAGCAAATTTCCTCTGAGGAGACTGTGGACATTTTATTACACTGAAATACAAATAAATCTATTCAACCTGTATGGAGGCACTCTAACTTCTTAGGGTGCCTTCTGTACAAATGTCTTTGAAAAGGTAATCCTTAGATGCAGGAAAATACTATGGGGAATTACCTCCTCTCAGATACCAGATTGAACAGAATAACACAACTCTATTTTTTTTTTCATTTTTATTTTTTTATTTTTATTTTTAAAAAATTTTTTAAATACATGTATTTTATTATTCTTCATTACATTATTTCCCCCACTCCCACCCCTCCGTGGTAGGACAGAATTGATTTACAGAAAAGAATACAGAAAACACCAAAGCTCCTGGTAGAGGGAGAGATTTCAAGTGGGGAGAGAGA